>JABVXU010000098.1:0-155622 GCA_013365365.1 Cruorifilaria tuberocauda | reverse complement strand
AATGTAAACAAAAATTTGTTCAAGGAACGAAAACGAATTGTTTATATATTTGTAATATTGAATGAAACGATTGGTATTAGTCTCTAATTTCATTTCGTCGAAAACAATTGACGTGAACTAAGTGGGGAAGTCTCGTAAATACCTGTATGACTACTGTCTCTTACCGACGTATTCAATGCCTTTATACAATTCATTTTGCAAATTTATTTCTTCTTATTCTCTTCTACGCCGATACAATCATACGTACACAGGTGATAATCATTTTACCTCTTTTTTCAATTTTTCTTTTTCTTTACTTGTACCTTCCTATTGTACTCTTACTGATATTCTTCTTTTCTCTTACAATATTAATTTATTATTATAATAACTTTCCCAACAGATAGCATAAATTAAACGACAAACAGATAACAACGCTTAGAATAGCAATTTTTAATTACCTTATTATTTAGCTTATTTAAATTTTGACATAATTATTTATGCGTGCAAATATAATATTATGATATCACAATGTATTGGTGAAAAATGCTGAATATTTTCAAAGATGATGAAATGTGAGAAAAGTAGAGGAATGCATACTCGTACAAGGCGACAATTACCGGAAATGAAACGATCAGTAGCTGATCAATCGCGGTTGTCGTTAGCCGTTGGAAGTTACGATCAGCGGCGCATTGAGCAAGATACCATTATTCCTGTAAACTAAATTTTCTCTTACAAAATTAAGGTCAATGTTTGAAAATTGAAAATTCAAAATTCATAGTTTTGAAAATATGAAATTTTGAATTGAAAAAGGTTAGATTTTCGAATTGCAGAAAATTAATTTCGAAACATCCTGTAAGCGTATTCATCGTCATTGTAGCGAAACTGGTCGGAAATTAATGGGTTTTCAAGGACCACGCGGTTTGCCAGGACCACAAGGTGTTACTGGACCTCCTGGTACCATTCTTTCTAAATGTTTGACTAAAAGAATACTTCACAGAGTGAAAATATTACGAATATTTTCCATAAAGAAAGATTCATGAACATCAGAATACTTTCCACAGCGAAACCTCCTAAACTTTTTCATTTAACTTTCGATAGCTCTAAAGTTAATGATTTTGCAGGAGAAAAAGGTCAACAGGGCAAAGTTGGTCCAATCGGATTGGTCGGTAGTATTGGTGGAGAAGGAAAGCCAGGCATTAATGGTTAATTTTAAAAATTAAGAAACTTGTCAACTATTTCATTGAAACTTTCAGGAATTTATATTTATTAACTTAATAGGGAAGATGAACTACTGACTTATCGAGTTATTTCTAATTGAAAGGTAAAAGTATACTCGAAATAATATCAAAACTGTTGATGTTCTTTTTCACAATATTTTCAAATTTAAGTTATAAATTTTTGTTACCTGATAGGAAGCATGGTATTAGAGAAGGTTAAATGCTAAAATTTTAGGCCGATGTAACTGCTCATCTGCTAACCTATACTTACAACAAGTTACTGTACCCGAATCACCCATTATTGAGGTTGAAGAGAAAACTGTACCGGTACCGACGCTTGTTATTAAAGAGACAGAGGTACATTCTGAGGGGAAATTTTTCGCAAGGAGAGTATCAATTTACTGAAAGAATTTTTCTGCTCTAAGAAAAATGATAAGAACAAATAATGAGAATATTTGAAGTAAACATGCAATTTTAAAAATGAAAAAGCGGACAGAAATTTTTAATTGAAGAATTTAAAATTGGAAATGAGCATTAAGTAAATAAATTCTGCCTAAAGTATTAATTTAAATAATAAAATCTTAACAGGTAACAAAAATGACATCTTTTAAACCGACTACTACTCATTTTCATTCACTCACCATTAGCTCAACACGTGCAGGAAAAACGGATTTATCGAAGATGCGCATTTTACCCAAATTAACAACAGTGGAAAAAACTACGCCAAAAATGTCAATAGCGCCATCTAAACCCATTTCATCAATCTTACCTTCACAAGGTTAATGCTGTAAAGTATAATTATTGAAAGTATGCAAAATATTAATATATTTTTACCTAATATACATGATATTATATTACTTCATGTCAAAAATTTTGATATTTCAAGTATTAGATAAGGTATTAGAAAAATATATCAGAAAAGGTTACTTTAAGTGTTAATAATAATTTCCCTTCATGCTTACAATCTGTTTGACAAGCATTTCTTCCTTCGCATTTTTCTCTTTAACTTTCGAAATGATAATTGTCTGGCAAATAATGTGAATTAATTTGTTCATAAAAGTTATTTGAAATTACTCAACCATAGAATTGTTAAATAGAAGCATTCACTATTCATGAGAAAGAAAAAAAGATTTGGATATGTTTTAGAGGATTATGTAACGATGAAGAGAGTTTTCATTAAATATTCCACAACTACTACGCCATATGTTGGTCCACCGACCCTTGGCCATAACAAACGAGGTCTGAATTATTGTCGCACAAAAGTTTTATCGTTTCCTACCTTATCAAAACTAACAAATCAATGAAGCGTTATCAGAAGTATTACCTTATTTTGCATGATATTGAATGAGATCATTAATGATTTTAAAGAAATTTGTAAAAAATGCCTTTCCCCAACAAAATCAATCAACAATTGCATCATTATTCTAAAAATATTGTCGAATATGTAGGCTTTTTTCAATTTTTAGTTTGTCTTCTGAATGCAGTCGGGATTCCGGTACTTCATGCTGAATCACAATACAGTGGCGTCGGATCATGGATGCGTGATAATTTACCTTTCAATCAAGAAATGGCAGAACGACGATGGGTTACAGATGATTATGCTTCACCCGTTCTCTATGAATATGAGAATGAAAGACAACTAATGAACAAAAAGCAAAAAATCAAGTATCAGTATTCAATTTCAGCCTGTATCAATTCACTCATTTTTTAGTAATCATTTATCAAATTATAATTTGACGGAAACCTTTGCAGAAGTATCAAACGAATCAAGTAATTGTAATTTCTCAATTGAAATTTATATATGACATTATATAATTGAATTTCAAACTTATAATTCATGACTGAAAAGTGAATTTCGGTTATGTAGTGTTTCCATTAACTTCCATAACTTGAAATTTATCGCAGTATTTTATTTCTCGTTTTCCGGAAAAAGGTTGGAAAAAAAGACTTAAATCTCATTTATCATTTATCATTATAATTTTCAATATTTAGATATTACATAGACTATTTGGCATCCGGTACAGGCAATATCATTTATAATGGTTCATATTACTATCATCGGCATAGTTCAAGTATGCTAGTTAAGTATGACTTAGATTCAACCGATGAAACGCAGATGGATTTGGGTGATATTTCGTATTTAGATTGTTCCAGAAAACAGGATCATACGTTCGAGGTATATCGATGTAACAAATCGTTTTAATTCAATACTTGTGATAATTTCTTTTGTCTTATGATGATCTAAACAAATATAAAAGTATTACTTCCTGAAATTTTTTTCTAAATATTGATCGATATTCAAATAAAAAGTTTTGAAGAAGAAATTAGAAAATCTTCTTGATCTTTTGTGAATCTGCTTGCTGGACAAAGAAAAAGATGCATAGTATCAATTGATAATACACCACTTGTTATACTTGGTGATATCAAGCATAACGGACTGATTGGTTGATAATTCATTTTGGCTTTTTTTCCAAATCAAACCGTTTGTTTTTTTCGGGATATTTTAATGCTATCAAGTTGTTAAGTTCGTTTTTATTTAATTGTAATTTTAATTATTACTGTTTAAATATATCAAACGGTTATCAGTTTGAAGAATTGCAACGAAACGCAACGTGACGTCTGGTTATATAATCGTCCTCATAATTACGTTGATTATTCGGCTGATGAGAATGGACTTTGGGCAGCTTATGTACGATCTGGCATGCATCACATTACAGTCAGTAAAATTGAGCCGGTAAATGTGTTTCATTGAATTCTTTAGTCATTTTTTATGGTTCTTATTCTTCGGTAATATTAAGATGATTGATTGCTGTACTGCAAATATATTCCTATATTTTTAATCTCTTATCAAAGGCGCAGTTTCAGAATATGCAAGTGGTTCGAACTTGGGATATTTATGAATTGAATGCTACAAGCGTCGCTGAGACATTCATTATGTGCGGAATATTGTACGGTTTGAAAAGTGTAACAGATCGAGATACCGTTGTCAATTTTGCCTATGATTTATTTCGGTAAGTCAATTTGCACTATCAATTTTATGGAATTAAGCAAGGGAGGAATAATTTTACATATTTTGTTTAGATTCTCTTGTTTGTCTGATCAATGGTCAATTTATAACGGGAGATAAGTATTGACTAAATATCGAAATCTTAAATTATTTCTTTTAACAGGTGAATAAAAATAAACTGTTTCTATTTTGTTTTTTTCAATAAAAACACATGGATAAAGAAATTTTAAAAGAAATTGACTTTAGAAATGAAACAATAGATGTAAACGTGAAATGGTATAATCCGTACGGTGGCATGACTATGTTACATTACAATCCAGTTGACGGACGCTTGTATTTTTTCGATTCAAAGCGATTGCTAAGTGTGAATGTTCGCGTGGAAGGTCAAATCGATCAGTTTAAATTTTCTGATTTTGAATAATTTTGTACTCTGATCAATTTCTCTTATTTTACTTGTCATTGAGAGTTCAGAGGTTACAATCGGTTATCATTTCTTCCTGAAATTCCTCTTAAAAGAACCAGAAGTACAAAAGATAAAAATAGTTCGACTAGGATTTATGGATGTTTCTATACGCTGTGAACTTTTGGTGTCTTGTTAAATATTAAATTTCTTATGTAATAATTCCAATGTAATTTTTTCATGCCACAATTAAACAGATAAAGTGAGATGGAGTTTCAGAAATTGATAAATTAGTGAAACAATATCAATACTTGGTAAGATGATCGTTTTAAAAAACGTTAATTTCATTTGGAATAAGCAAATTTATCATGCATGAACTATTGCACTGCTATAATGTTTTGCCTTTGTTATTTCTTATTGAAATTTTCATTCGAACACTTAATGAAGTTGCAGTGAGGCACTGTAAAATTTGAATTTGATGGAAAAGATTTCGATAATGTTCAACTAAAAGATTAAAGATAAATATTAACTATTTGAATTGTTTTATCTCAATTTTCTCAATTCACATAATTATTTTAAATGAACAATCCAGTTTAGATTAAAAAATAACCAAAATGGACAAACATTTTATGTTATTTTTTTATTATCAATTAAATGGATTCAGAACTAATTATTCAACATAACAAATCTTTCTTTCTTTACCACTTTATTCTAAAATCTCGAGTAATCAGCAACAAATTTTTCGAAATTTCATCTTTAGATTTACTGAATTTTGTAATGTTTGATTTGGAATTGCTAACTTTTCAAATTTTTATTGCAAACCAATCTTTGGGATAATGGTTTTAAGCAACATCCGCTATCCATTAGTTCTTTCTGCTTATTTCCTTCAGCACTTCTTTTATTTCTCCCATAGTTTTTCACGAAATGAAAATTAAGTTATGAATTTTTGTCCCAAAACTGCTGTACATTTTAAGGAAAATATGAATTGAGCCAGTCCAGAACTCAATGATTTTTTTCTTTCATCATTTGATCATCTGATCATCTCATCATCCTTTCAACTGAAAAATTTATTATCAAAAGCAATATGATAAGAACTTATCAAATTTTACTTCTTCAGTATGACTTAGAATATTCATGTTGATATCAAATTTGATTAAAATTTATCTAGAAATTTTAATCTTCTATTACTAATATTCGATGAGTAAAAGGTGTGATGTAACCAATTCCAATATCAACAATTCCTCTTTTAAATTTAATGTTCTAAGTTAACATAACAAATTTCCTCAGGAATTTTTTTTCAGTAATTGAAATAAAATCTGAAGAGTTTTAAATTTGAATTTAATACAGTGATAGCGAGTTTATAAGTACTAAATTATCTCAACGAAAGAGCGATGTGTGAGTTGTGAACATGAGACGGATCGTTTGGAAGTAAAAATTAGGGTCAGTGTTTGAGCTATGAAGAAAGAAATAAATCTCTCAATGACCCCGCACCCACACATACCTGACGGGAAAACTGTCCTGAGTAATTTAACCAAACACTGAATTTCTTTTCGCTTTCAGTGCTTTTCATTCACATTATTTTGAAATCTCTTGCATTCTTTCAAATTTCCAAACATTCATACCGATTGTTAAACTTACTTTAAAAATATCAAAAATTTCCTTCTACCAAGTTTACATCTCAATAATTAAATATTTTACTTCCTTCTCATGATTCATTTTGAAATTGATTTTAATTGTAATCAATTAAGTGTATATAACCCAATACTTATCACTGAGTCGTCAAATCCATGTTTAAGTCTTCAAGGCATTTTTTTATTTTAATTTACATGAGAACTTTGAATTCCACGAGAAAGTAAGGTTTTTTTGTTAGAAGATTTTTTTCTATTTTGTTTATGCGATTTCCTTTTTTGAACAAATCATACCGATAACTTTAAGCAATCATAAGTAAAATCTTTTTTGATATTTTCAGTCTTATTCTAAGACTTGTTTATCAATGAATGGCTTAGTAAATATCATTCAAAGCGCTTTCTTCAATATTTTTTCTCAACCCATTGGGAAAAATCGTTTTTTTTTCAAAATCTTATTTAATTTGTAAAAAGTATTTCGGGATTATTTTCACTTCAATGAATGGTTTTGTTGTTCCTTTTGGCAACTTATTGTTATGTCAGTTAGCATTACATTTTTCATTCTTCCTTAAAGATCCTTTCGTGTCCTACATATTTCATTTAAATTTATTCTCTAATTTATTCCGATATTTCCTCTATTCTATTTTCCTGAATACATAAATTCCGGAAAGAACTACAGGAAGGGGAAGAAAGTTGGGACGGAGTTTGGTTAAAATATTGTTTGGAAGAAAATTCATCATTGAGAAATCCTACTTATCCTTAATCCACCCATATCACTCACAGTCTCTTTTGTATTCAAATGCCCGAGTCATGTTTCCTTCCACTAGGTTTCTTCGGCCCATTGATAGAAGAGGTAGAATGGGAGTAAATGTAAAGTTGGCGAGCAGTTTGCTATTTGTTTGATTTCTTTCTTGATCATTTGACTGACCACACGAAGAAGCCACTTGAATCTTTGAAAGTTGAAATCATCATGAAGTTTTTGTTGAACTTCTTCTGCAGAACAAGTAGCTGCAAATGTTTCATTGGTACTGTTCTGATTTGGAGTACCATTATTACAGAACTGTAGGTGGCATTGTTGTACAGGTGTAAAGTAATTCTCTTTTCTGAAGTATGGCTTTCATGCAACAGGTCAGTTGCTTGCTTATTTGCTTTTCTTCTTTACCTGTCATCTTTTTATACCTTCTAATACTGTTTGGTACGTAATATAGTAATGCTGCAGTTGCTTGCATTTTAGCCTCATCTTTCACTCTTCTAATATCAGTATTGCAAATTTTTCAGGTCTAAAGTTATTTTTATCAGCATTGACATCGATCTTTCTATTTGTGATTTATGTGTAGAATTTTGCTGTACTAGACAATTTAATAGTTTTCTTGTGCCATGAAGTTTTTCCGTTAATAGTGATATTTGAGGTTGAAAACATAGCGTGTGTAGGTGCAGGATATGTTGGTGGGCCGACATGTGCCATGATCGCTTATAAATGTCCAGAAATACGAGTTACTGTTGTGGATATGAACGCGGAAAAGATTAGGCAGTGGAATTCAGATCATTTACCTATTTTCGAGGTTTTAAACTTTTCAATCAATAACTTTATCGTATCAAATACTTTCCAATGACCATTGGGTCATTTTCTTCTTTCCGACTTGCGACTTTAAATTCTATTTCTATACTTTTCCAATATGCAATTTACAATCGTTCTTTATAGCCAGATCTTGATGAAATTGTGAAATCATGTCGCGGAAGGAACCTCTTTTTTTCCGACGATATACCATCAGCAATACGGAATGCACAGCTTATTTTCATGTCCGTTAATACACCGACAAAAACGTATGGAAGAGGAAAAGTCAGCATCAAATTTGTGCAAAAATTTAGATCCTAACTGAAAAATGTTCATTTTTTCAGCAGTCTGTGAAATTCTTAGCAGTGTTGACTGTGGTCTTAATGAAGAATAGTATTACATAAGGTGCGAAAGTTCATTTCACATTTTGTTATATAGTATATGTTTTAAAGGTGAAAAACCTTTTTTGATTGTATGCAGAGAGGAAAGTAAAATTATAAATAGAAAAGTTACGCATGTTTAAAAGTGTACATCGAAATTAGGAATAAAGTATAGAAGAAGAATCACGCGATTTCGACATATTGGTTGGAAAGATTCAATTTCAGGGTATGGCACCCGACTTGAAATACGTCGAATCTGTTTCACGTGCTATAGCACAACACTCTCGTGGTCCTAAAATCGTTGTTGAAAAAAGTACGGTACCTGTGAAAGCTGCTGAAAGCATTAGTGCTATATTGAATGAAGCTCAGAAGAAAAATCCTCAACTTTCTTTCCAAGTAAAGATAAATTTTGATTTTTTTTATTAAGAAGTATTGTTATGAAGTAAGGGCGAAACGAATTCATAGAATTTTTTCTGAAAATTTTCGCTAGTCCTTAAAGATAGGCCATATGTTTGTCATCATAATTTCATTGTGTTATTTCGATATTAGATTGTTTTTTCCTTATTCATATTAATCCTTCCACTTTTAAAATTTCAGGTATTATCGAACCCAGAATTTCTGTCAGAAGGAACAGCAGTAAACGATCTGGCAAATCCAGATCGTGTTCTGATAGGCGGAGAGAGTTCTCCGGATGGTTTGGCAGCTATGGCTCAGTTGATACAAATTTACGAGCATTGGGTACCACGAGAGAAAATTATTACCACTAACACTTGGTCTTCAGAACTGTCAAAATTGGCAAGCATTCTATGTTGCATTTTCAAATTAAGAATTTTTCAGTATGATAAGGAATAAACTTCTTTTGCCAAATTTTTAAAGGATAGTTACTAAGTTTCTTGTTTTCATAATAATGAAGTAATTTTGTTGAGGAAAATATACTGCATTCACATCTTATCGGGAAAACATCTAAATAATTTTTAAGTTAGCAGCTGCTAGTTAAAATCACTTCGATATTACTCATTTTTTGATTTTCAGGCAGCAAATGCATTCCTTGCACAACGAATTTCAAGCATAAATGCAATATCTGCCATCTGTGAAGCAACTGGTGCTGATATACGCGAAGTTTCTTATGCGATTGGTCGAGATACTCGTATTGGCAATCAATTTCTTCAAGCTAGTGTTGGTTAGTAATTAAAAAGCTTACCGGAGATAAATGAAAAAAAAAAATTATTGATTTCATTGTAGTTGTGTAAAAATAAATTTTTCAGGCTTTGGAGGTAGCTGTTTTCAGAAAGACGTCTTAAGTCTTGTTTATCTCGCCAGATCCTTGAATCTTCACAAAGTAGCTGAATATTGGTTGCAAGTAAAAAATTTCTTCTTAGTACCTAATGAATAGAAGCTCAAAGTATATAAAATATGTAGTTTTATATGTTTCTTTTATTTAGACCTCGACTACTTAGACTGAACTTCATTAAAATATGAAATTTACAAACTCGATTTTGAAATTTAAATTTCAAGATCTTTTTAATTTTTACTTTAGAAAAATCAAAATGAGCTACATATTGAAAATTGAATCTAACGGTGGATGTGACTCATAGGTTGTTGAAATCAATAATTGGCAAAGGCGACGTTTTGCTGATAAAATCATTTCTGAGATGTTTGATACGGTATCAAGTAAGAAAATCGCAATATTTGGCTTTGCTTTCAAGAAAAACACTGCCGATACAAGGTTCAATTATATTTAAAATATTTGAGTTCATGTCAGTGATCTAAGAAATTCCCTACGAAATCATCGTGTATAGTTCAAGTAATTCGAAGGAAAATATTACATTGCCAAGTGTAAATCCTAATTTCATATTTCATTATGTTTGATACGCTAAAAAGATTTGTAGAACACCGAGCACAACAATCTAACATTTGAATAGTACTTGAAAATGAAATTGGATTATTTCATTTACTCACATGATTGGATTAATTTTATTTCATCTAAATTTAGGGAATCCTCAGCTATTTACATAATGAAGTATTTGCTTGATGAAGATGCTAAACTGGTTGTATACGATCCAAAAGTATCAGAATCACAAATGCGTTATGAACTAAATCAGATTTCCTCTAAAGAAACTGGTATACACGCATATTTATGTTTTATTGTTTCTGTTTATTTCTTCATTTTTGAATCTATTTCATATAAAGCTTTGAATTTCATGATTTGACAAAAATATAACTAGGAAAAATAATTTAGTTAGCATGAGTTTTATTTCATATTTTACTATATAATTTCCAAACTTTGAAGTATCCCCTCTCTATACTTAGAATGATATGAAAATCATTATAAGATTTTAAATTAAATAAAAAAGCAAATCATTTAGTGACTTATTTCAGTTGACAAACTGTTCACATTTTCGAAGGATCCATATGAAGCAGCGATGAATTCACATGCAATAGTCGTGCTTACTGAATGGGATGAGTTTAAAGTGAGTTTTTTCCTGTAGTTACAAATTTTCTTGATGTTTTTATAGTTTTCTCCCTTTCTTTCTAGCTCACTCTCATTGCTTATTATCTGCCATTGATATATAAATCCTTACTGTATGTTAGTGTTAAGAATGAGCAAAAATGAGTAGTTACAGTAACTGTCTTTAAAATGTAGTGCTAGCTGCTAGAATAAAGCTTTATAAGTGATAATATTATAATCTAAAATAATGCAAGGAAATGGAATAATTTTCCAAAGTTTACCATATAAAACATAAGATTTCCAGAGCTATGATTACAAATATATTTTCAATTCAATGGCGCAACCGGCGTCAGTATTTGATGGCCGGCTCATTTTGGATCATAACAAATTGCGCGAAATTGGTTTTCACGTATCCGCAATAGGAATTGCCTCATCACAGTTGTGCAAAAATTGCTACAAATAGGACTTCTTGGTAATCATGTTGTTATCATGCCTTTCATAGCAGACATTTTTAAATGTTGTTTACAGTTAATATGCCAACATATTCCTATATTTTATTTTTTTACTCTGCCAGATTTCTAAAACCCACTGCTATTTAAGTATCTCTTAATTTAACTTGATTCACTTCAATCTATCTATCTCAATTTCTTAAATTTGAAAATTTTTCTGCATCAGTAAAAGTAATGAGGGTTGAAATTTTTGAATAAAGCTAAATTTAAGAATTCCAAAGAGGAAAATATGGAAATAATTTAAAATTAGGAGATGAAATAAAGATGGATGACTGGGACTGCCCGTTTTAAATGATCAAACTGTTTAGTCTTTCCTAATGCTACGTTTCAAATTTTTGTTTGTTTTCATTTCCATTAACGCGTATGCCTTATTTGTAATGAAGATTAAAACAAATAAAAAAGCTTTCAAGAAAGAAAAAACGTGTGATTCTGCATCACTTTATCCTAACTAAATGAATTGTTATTTATGTCAATCATTACAATTGCTTTTATTTTTATTAGAAGTGCGCTATAGGGTAATGAATTTGGTCTGGAAGCTGTTTATCTAATTTGAGTCGAAAAATAGCATCTTTACGAGTAATTCAGAGGCGATATTAAAATAGTTTTGTCATTTCAAAGCATTTTTCAGAGCAGTATAAAAAGGGTAAGCCTAGTGTTAGGTTAGTTCGCTATTCCAAGCATTGAATAAAAGCTACATTAAACAAATTCAAGTACATGTTGATTAAATATTTTCGTGCGGATTATAAGAAATATAACTCATTTGAGTTTTGATGCTATGGAGTCTGACATAATAAGAATTCATTCATGGCTTGGAAATTAAACCTAACACATAAACAATTAATTGAACCAGGAAAACTGAATTTTCAGTAGAAAAAATATGCTTGGCCACTGGTGAAATTGGTAATTTCTGAAAAATTGAATGACTCAAGATTACAATGCAAAATGATCGAAATGAGTATTCATGATATTCTCCAAGACAGCGATTCTGAATTACATGTTTCTATTTGCTACCTTTTTTGCTTCGCTATAATAAGTGAATTCAATCCTCTAACAAGCAATAATAAACAGATCTGATTGAACATTTTTGCAAAGCGTATGGGATAAAGTCTATTTGTAAAGCAGAAAGGTTGATATAAATTGCTACAAAGATTCAAAGCCAATACAAACCTCAGTCTACGATTTTCACTCAAATTGTTTGAATGGCTCAGACTGAAAGATGATAAACAATTAAACAGGACTAATATTCTCCTATTACCACAAATAGCAGAAATTCTGACCCATTGGCTTTTTAATTGCTTAATAGTGGAAGACATGAAAAGTATTTAATGTTTTTTTTATATCTTATTAAAAATATACCCTCCGGTTACCGATTACAATGGTTATGCCGTTTTCTGCCCCGCAAAAAAATGATGTTTATCTCTAAAAGGTTTTCCTTTTCTAACTTTTTTAGAATTTGTGAAATGTTTCGCTTCAAAAAATTCAAAGATATCACGATTAATGAAAAATGATTTTATGAAGCAAATTATATATTCAAAAATTGATAAGAATAAAGAAAATTTTGATGAGTTTGAGTTGGCCAAAATATAGAAAAGGAATGAAGAGATGCATATACGTTGAAACTATGCCGTGTGCTGTAATTTTGTTTATATACGAGCAATAGTTAACGCAATCCGAAAATAACATAAATTTAATCCTAATTTAATACATTAGATTATACATTAAGATAAATATACTATTCAATATTATCATGTTTAATGTCTGACTGAATAAAACACGAAATGTTTCAGGGTACGGAAGAAAAAAAAAGAGAGTACAAATGATTTTCCCTAGTTTCGTATGTGCCTTACTGTCGAAAGGCTGAGAAATATGAATGAATTTAATAAATATGCTAAATAATGTACCGTTCAATTTTTCCCACTGTATTCAATTTATTAATTCTACTCTTAATCCCATTTATCAGTTAAATTTAAGTATGAACTAATGATGCTGTTTTGAAGCTAGTTCTTTACATTTTATTTCAAGTTTTCGAATTTTGTTTCGAGCTCGCATCAATTCTCCACGCAGTTCACCAATTTGAGAACTTCACTCTTTCTCCATCTTTCGCCCTTTCTCAAGATCTGCGGTCGTGTGTGTTCACTCATTAGAAGCGGTATCATTAGCTGAATTATTTATTATGATTAAATATACTTTGTAACAATGCAATTTGCAAAAGAAGATAAAAAACAATTTATAGTAAAACTTTAACTTTTTCCCAGGGCTTTATGAAATTGTACACAAATAAGACTGTTAGTAACCAATCAAGAGGAGTTTGAGAATACAGCATGAATAAGGATGATAACAAAACTTGCTTTCAGCATCCTTCAGTAACTCGCACAATTTTTTATAACAACTTTTATATTTCGTCACTTCTGCCTCGGCTTTCAATTTCCCTTCGTTCTCCAATATCATTTGTCTAAGTGTTTCCACTAATTTTGACCGATACAGCGCAACTAAATGCTGCTCCTTCTAAAAATTTATATATATATAAATAATATGCATACATAAGTCACCAATTTCATAACGTGACGAAACGTATATGTTGATAAACATTGCAAAACTTCAGATTTATAAAGAAAATTTCCGGTATGAAAACGAACAATCTTTTGAGGCCCATCAATTTTTGTGAATAGAACAGAAGCTTGTGAATCTACTTCTGATATGAAATTTCCACCTCATCTTTTGCCCTCATTGATTCATCCTCCATCTCGAGATGCAACTGAAAAAAATTTAACTCTTAAAGACAAACCTACTGTTTTGGTTGGTATTCTCTTCGAATAATAAATTAGCTGAAAATGAAATTCAAATAACAAACTCGCTCAAATAATACATAACAAACATCGGGTGATGCTATCTCTTGCACAGGATTGGCGGATGTTGTATAGGCTGTTTCTGCTGTCTTCTGCTGCTTGATGCAAATCCTGCAAGAAAATTTTACAGCAGGAACGAAAAAATTATCCAGCAAGGATATACATGAAAAATAACAATGTTCATAATTTTAGATAGAGAAGCAAGTTTTGTATTGATTTCGGAAAATGCTCTCATATATATCAACAGTTTTTACTTTTATAACAGTCCTTCATCAGAAATAATAAAAAGTAAGAAAGAAAGCTACTCTTAGTTATAGGAAAACAAATATGTAGAGAAGTTTTAAAAAAGTAATATCAAATTTTAGCAACAGAAATAGCTCAGGATATTTCTTGTTCATAGAATCCCCATCGCCGTCTTGCGCTACGAAACAAACCACCTTCCACAACCACAGGCATCTTGAAATAAGTTAAAGCGAGGATTACAAAATATGAATCGCCGTACAGCTATTTTGTCTAATTTACATTATGTGTTGTAATGTGAAATTAATAGGTCAAAAATTATATTTTTTACATTTTTTGGTTCTCTTCTCCTCATTTTTTCGCTTCTTTGGCATAGAATGGACAGCGAAACCGCCACCACTTTTGCATGTAGCCGATGACTTTCTTTGATTTCCATTATTCTCCTTCTGAAAATAAAGGAATAAATAGAAATCCTTGAATAATCAACCACATTGATCCCCCTATCTTCATTTCTTACAGAATAATCTGCATATAATCAAAGAAAAAATGCTAAAATGAAAAAATGTTTTTTTTCTTTACAGAATCAGCCCACAATCATCTATAGAATTTCTTGTTATGGACTCATAAGCTATAAATTTTTTAAAATCGTCTTAATCCTAACAAACACTTGACCGGATGCTGCTCTACTCATTAATTTATTGTCACTATTATTTTCGTTTGACGAACTTGTATCATCATAAATTTTTAAGCATGAGAATTTCGAACGTTCACCAATAAGAAACATCTCCGATGTATAAATTCAACAGTTGGAACTTCTGAAATAACCCAGCAAGGAAAACGTTGCTTCAATAATGTTTACAACCGCCCTTACAGAATAATTTACAAAATAACCGCACGAATTTATGCAAATCATTATTAGTAATAACAATTAATATATTGTTGATGGTAATAACCAGCAATAAAAATTAATAATAGTCAATGATAATAATATATAATATTAATAATAATGGTAATAATATAATATAACGATACTAATAATAATAATTGACAATAATATGTAATGAATAATAATGATAATAACTAATAATAACAAATGATAATAATATTTATTGGATGCTTCCTTAATTTACTAGAATATAAATTTGCTCCATTTCGATAAGAAATAAAATACATAGTAAAATAAATTAATGTCGTCTTTTGGCAATATCTAAAGTGGAAAGTTTAGAAAAGATCTGAAACAATTACAGTATGACAATATCCTCAAGTTAACATCTTCTCTGGCGTTATCCAATGACTCGACATTACTGATATTCGATGATTATTGGCAACAACTACTCATGTGAAATAATGACAATTTAATAGTATAATGTCATATCACCGGAGATAAGGTGAGGACATGACGAGTTCAATATCTGAATGAGTTATGATGCACAAGATTAATGTACTGTCCTCTAAGAAGTTCCGATCCATCACCTTGTTTGTTCATCTTAATCAGTGCCTGAAAACCGATAACATTCCCAGTCAAAGGTTCCGGTATAGCAAGCAGGTTTAAGCACATCAAATGCCATTTTGAACTTTCACCATAAAGATACAGCCATTTTCCCCTGGAATGAGGGAGAACAGAACTGGGGGTGACTTCATTCATAGCCTACTTAGAGACCGGTGAGTTTTTGAAACCGAAAAAATTTATCGAATTTGTTATGAAACTTTATGAATTCTTCTATCAACAACGAAATGTGATTCTCAATATGCAAAAATGTGACATAGGGAACTGCGATATAGAAGAGCCATACATGAATTGCGTTTATGAATACATGCAGTAATTACAACGAGGTATTCGGTGGGAGACACAGTGTTTTCCGTACTAGATTGTCTGCAATACGTTCAAATTGTAAACGATTTTCACGCCACATCTTTGCAGCGTTTACGTTGGCAGCACTTTCATCATTTGGTTCTAAAAAGAAATTTTTTTTTTGCAGTAAGGAAAAGTTCTAATATAATCAGATACAAAATAACATTATTCATGTAGTAGAAATTAAATGATTGCTTTCCGGAAAATCAACATATATTCAAAGAGTATTAACCAGCAAGCATAGATACTACAGAAAGAAGGATTTTTTCAATAGACTGCACCGGAGACCATCGTTCTGCGCTCGACTCATAGCCAGTTGGATCATCACCTGGTGAATGAAGAATGCTTATACATACACGCCCGTCCGGATAAATGTTTGGATGAAAGATGTCGCAAGTAAATTGCATTTTTGGTGGAGAAAGAGGGTAATCCTGAAATAAATCAAGTTTTGAATTCAAAATCAATTTAATTAAGTTCCTATTACAAAATATAATGGATTTAGTACTATGTAAATAAAAATCCAATTTATCATGAAGCTTATATGTTTATACAGTTAAAAATCAGGTGAGATATTACAGTCAAGAAGCCGCAAAAAGAATAATGCTTCAAAATATCATTAAATGATCATTAATAGAATACTTGATGAGGTTTAAATCACGATTTGTTGTAACTTTCTCTAGCAGAAATATGGTTTTACTTATTGTACATGTACGGTTATTCAATTATTTATTTTGAATTATTCTAAGAGAACAGTATAAAAAATGAAAAGTGAAATTAAATAAAAAAGAAATGAAAAAAAAATAAAAAATGAAATTAAATAATGGTATTAAATACCTGCGGAAAAACAATCTTTGCAGGAAAGACACCATTCTCAAAGCATGTCTCATCAGGTCCCGTAATTAAACATTCCCATTCGAAAAAATTATCTTCACTAATCGGTCCAGCAATGATTCCTTCTGGTGGATTTAACGTCAATTCTATAACAGAATTCCTTTCCAAAACCACGCATATCATGTACCTTGATCAATGCCGTTTATTTATTTCAGTTACTGACAGCAACTAATAGCAATGTAAATTTCACAAAAATCTAACACATCTCCCACCCTCCTTCCCTAGCATCATAACACTACCATTATTCCAAACATAACTCACGCTTGTACTCAGCCATTAATCGCTTTAATGCATAACCTGCCATTTCTCACCGACCTGAAACATTTCTCCATCGTTTAATCAACTGAACATATACTCATCTTATTAACGAATCTTTCAAGTAAATACTTGAAAAAATATTATAGGTTAAATTATAAATCTCTTCATTCAATTGTAAATAAGAGTTGTCTGCATGCAGAGCTGCATTAATAAATATCGCTCACGAGTAACCCTCTGTCCCATGTCCAGCCTTAACCCTTATCATCTATCAAATGACATGAAACTTTCTCGATTAGCGGAAATGACCTAAATGAACATTCACAAAAGTCAATTTTATGCATTTAGACATATAATTTTTTTACTAAATTTTCATGTATTAACATATGAATCATACTTTTCAATAAAGAAATTCTTCACTTTCTGGATAGCTCATAAAAAAGCACGACAAAATCATTTGGTATGCATAAAGAATTTGTGATAGCTTTTAAATGGCATATTTATTAATCATAAAATAGATTCTATAATTATTATAAGCGATAAGATAATAATATCATAACATGCTTTCAATAGTTCGTGAGCCTACAGTGTATTACAAATTCTTTTAAGTTCGATGATATAAAATATTATCAATCAAATATACTTCGTGAAATACAAAACGCTATGATGAAGTGCATAAATTATCGTTAGAGGTAACTTTTATAAGAAATCTCCATCAAATTAAGAAATCCTAGAACTGATTAATAAAAAGAACAATCTATCTTATCTACATCAATTATTGTTAAAAATCATATTCCAAACTCCAAACTTTAAGATTGTTATATGCCGCCGGAAAAGTAATTAACTAATAGAATCAATTTACTAATAATATATGCTAGTAAGAAACGAATAATGATTCTGATTGAGCTAGGCAATAACGCTCATCTGTTGGTTTGTTTTTCCTTCTTAATAAAATTAATGATGCCGTTAGTGCTAGAGTCATGAGAACTGCACTGCGTATCCACTTCAAATTCTTTCTGGATAACTTTTGCCAACTGTTTACCGAGCTCAACTCTGAAAAATACAAAATTAACTCCCAAATCAAGACTTGGATCTACTTTGAATACTATTCAGCTTTATAAATACAAAATAACCGATTTATGGAAAATAAACAGTATTATGAATATTTGCAAAATAAAATTTCAGGGTTTTAGAAGGAAATCAACATATTAATAAACCAATATAAAAAACAAAAAACAAACCCCCACTGATCGTAACTGTTGATATTCCAAATAATACCTTGAACAAAAATCTTATGTTCATACAGGGCAATCAAAGTGCCAAGAGTAAATGGAGATACTACGGGTAGTATGATTGAATTCGTAGGCTTGTTTCCTTCAAATACCTGCAAGAAGTGTAACGATAACACCTTACAATTCCTTTTCTGAGAATAATATATCTTTAATCACGAACTATAATTTTTCTACAAGCAATGCGACGAATTACATAGGAATCTCGGTAAACCACGAGAGTTTGAAGCAACACTTCATAATGGTTCCAATGAAGATAAAAGTTAAATTTATACATATTAACTGTGTCAGAATGGTGACTGCGATATGTGCGATAAAAAAATGAATAAAAATATTATTATATATGTTGTTAAATTTTGCTTATATTAAATAAAAAACTAATGTTTTTTAAAAGTTCAATTTTAACTAAAAATTCTAAATTTTGAATATCGTGCAAATTGCAGTTTGAAAACTAACCTTGTGTGGCAGTATTTTACGAATTTTTTCATTACTCATTCCTGAATCTTTCAATTCCTTCTCAGCTTCTCCTGCTGTTTTGCCTTTCATTAGTGCTTCCGTCTGAGCTACGAAGTTAGACAGCAGAATCTGAATTATATATATAGGTTAAAAAAAGAGAAAAACCATTGCGCTCTTTGCTTTCCCATACTTTTTAAAAGTTACTACATATATATATATATACATATATATCATATGCATAACTGCTTTTATTATGATGATTTCTAGAACTTCAAAAGCGAACAAAACTAATCATTAATATACTAAGCCCAATCAAAAAAGTCAGTAATCTCAAAACATCCACTTAAATAATTGTTAATTTCATTGTATAAATAAAGAAATAGCATGATGAATTTTAATGAAATTATAAAAACGACGAAAAGTGTCAGTCCTTACATCATGATGGAGATTTTGTCTTATCGGATTTAACGACTTTATCGGTGCAATAAAATCACAAGGAACAAGCCGAGTGCCTAAAATAAAAAATAAAATTATATAGAAATATTTAAAAAAACAATAAAATAACATCAGAATATTCATGCAGTACTCTTCCAAAAATTTATTTTAATCCATTAGATGATTGTGCATTTCAAAAAATGAAGCATTCCTTGATGTAAAAGTTGGTAAAAAGCGTGTTGGCCGTTTGTTCCAGGTTCACCCCAAACAATTGGTCCAGTAGGAAAATCAACACGGTTTCCGTCACTGAAAAACTGAAAAAAACTATAAAGCATTTTAAATCATTGTAAGATCTGATATTATTAGTTGAACCTTCCAACAGTAACAGCTGGAAAAACATGGAACAAAACTGACCGCATAACAAACTTTCCATTACTTTCCATATCACCCTGCTGAAAATAGGCTGCAAATCGATGCAAATATTGATCATATGGAAGCAAGGCATGTGTTTCAGCTTTAAAACAATTGATGTAAAGAACACCAAGTAAAGCCATAATTATTGGTATCTGCAAAAAGGCGTTTGTTTTAAATATTTCTGATTTCTGACTATCAAGAAAAGTGGTCATTTTGAGTGGAATTCCTTCAACATATATACCCTTTTAAATACAAGATGACGTTATTACTATAAAGTCTTTATGTTCAGTGCGTGGCAAGAAAAGAAGAAACAAACATTTTTTTCAACTGGCTCATTAAGAAAATGTTCGTCAGTAGCACTTGCGCCTTTCAACAACTTATTGAAGTTATCGAAACCAATATGCACGGCGATAGAAAGACCAATAGCAGACCACAATGAATATCGACCTCCGACCCAATCCCAGAATCCGAACATGTTATTTTCATCAATACCAAACTCTCGAACTTTTGGAACGTTTGTTGACAGTGCTACAAAATGTTTAGCGACTGCGGCAGGATTCTGTAAATATGACTAAAATGATTTTTTTGGCAAAACGAAGTTCTCAATTGCTTCCTCAAAAATAATGCCAACATTTGCTAGCTTTATTTATATGTAACTGCCATTGATAGTTGAACTGGTTGCTCAAATTGAGTGAATATAAGTAAAATAGAATTCTAAATACAAAATTTTAACGAAATCAAATACCTTTGCTTTGCTTAAGAACCATTCTTTTGCTGATGTAGCATTAGTGATTGTCTCTTGTGTTGTAAATGTTTTCGATGCAATGATAAAAATTGTTGTTTCCGGATTAATTTTTTTCAACACCTGAAAAACCAAAAAAACAAATAAAAAAGTTTTTCGATAAAATATTTGCACCGCAACATACCTCCGCTAGATGCGTACCATCAATGTTGGAAACGAAGTGAACGTTCGGTCCAATCTGATAATGTTTCAGAGCTTCCGTTACCATTAGTGGCCCCTGAAAATACTTTCTTCTGAAGGTGTTGTCGCATATCTCAATTAAAATGATTTTTCCAAATCTTTATAGAGTGGAAACAAACCAAATCAGAGCCTCCGATACCAATATTAACAACATCGGTAATTCTTTCACCAGTATAACCTTTCCAAGTTCCACTAATCACTTGATCACAAAACACTTTCATGTGTTCCAATACATTATTTACGTCGTTTGTTACCTGCAAACACCACATAGTCAATACTTAACAATCATTAGTCAATCCTATTTAAATAATTTCAATATAATAATTGATTGTTTTATAGGAAAGATAACGATTAAGTAGCATATAAGCAGAATGAATATATATCGAAATCTTCATATCAATAATCAGTATAAGTAAGAGATAAAGTGATCTCGTATCACCAACGATTTAATTTAGCAGATGAAACAAATTTTATGGCTAACAAAATAGCAAACAATTAAAAAACTATTAGTAATGATTTCGGAATGATGATCAGGAAATAGGTTATCCTGAATGACCAGGAAATTCCGGTGTCTATATAGTTGGAAGTACAAATATTAAGACAATGAGCGACGCTAAAAACTTCAAAAACAATACTTAATACATAAAAAAATAGTTTTACATTTTGTCCGTCTATTGTGAGGGGTTTATTGTTTATGTTCCTTAATGCGGTGTGCAAAACGGCACGTCCTTCAGTGAAGTTGATTTTTTTCCCACTGAACATATCCTGTCGCATATTCAAAACATTTCTTGAATTCGCCTAAAATAATTTCCAGTCCTATTTTTTGCTTAAATTTCAAAATTATTTTTTCTATGAATATCCTTAATCGTTTACAGTTGGTGACTTCAAATAATATTAATGCACATCCTAATACATCAGCATACTCCAGTTCATTTTTGTTAAATTATTGCTATGATAAATTAATTGTCAACAGAAATACTGACTAAACTGAACAGTTTCTTCATCGTTTCTTCATTGATAATATTTTTTGAATAATCAAAAAGAATCGGTCCATCTGGCGTATCCATTATCAAACTGCAAAATCATTCCGATGAAAGCTTTACTTTTCAATTCCATATTCATAATTCTCCCAACTCACTAACCTATATTTTTGAAATCGTTGTGGATCCTGCTTAAACAAATCAGCCATCTTCAGATATTTACACTCAGATTCATAATGCTGTTGAAGCTGCAAGAACGCAGGATCCTTGAGGAGTGACATGCGATTTGCGGTACGATGACTAGCTATAAACCATTTTGTATAATTTCTTAAAATTGTTTTAATTGTCCATCAAACGACAAAACGGTAGATGGAAATCGAAAAAACATCCATGTTTATTCTAAGCGAGAGTAAGAATCACTTACAATTAAAAGTGTACTTCAATAATAACTACCAAAAAGCCTTTCGTATTACAAAAGCTAATATCAGAAGCTTTCATAAATTTCCTTATTTTTATAACTGATCTTTCATAACTAATTATTATCCACTACTAGTACTTCTTGACTTATTGTTTCTCTACAACAAGGTCTATTGAATGCTCGACAGAAACGAAACTAATTTTTCAAACACTCATTGCCAAAAATTACTTCTATCAACATAACTCATACTTATTGCTAATAACTAATAATTAATGATATTGCTAATAATTAAGCAATATTTTTCCTATTCGTTAGTTCGTTTTTTATCCCTCAATCTCGTTTTCTTCTCTAAAAACAAATAGAAAAAAAATTTCACAGAGTGGTTTGATATGTGGCCCCTGTGAGATATGTAATACAAGATAAAACCCGTATTTTTCAAGCTAAATTCAAGTGACCACAAAAATTTTACGTGACATAAGATAAAACAATCATGTCACTAATCTGACAAAGCTTAATAACCAACCAACTCATCATTTTACTACCATCCTTAAAATGCATGCAAAATGACGGATATGTCAACACTAGAATCGATCGTGATATAACGCGTAAGAGAGAGTAGCACTCATTGACGAGGAGTTTCGCAGCAACTTCATCTCATCTTACTGTTCCTATCATCTAATATACTTTTCGAAATGTGCTGTGTTAGAGTGCTACATTCCTTGTTATATTTCGAAATGTGCTGTGTTAGAGTGCTACATTCCTTGTTATCATTCTTCTTTCATTCATAAGGTTACGAGTATTATGTGAAGTGCTTCGAATTCTCAAAGAAAATACGCATCAAACCATACTTTATATCGTAAGTTATTGCAAAAGGTTGTGCATTTAGATGGATATTAGAAGAAAACTAATTATCTTTAACAAATACTACATATATGTCGTACACTATAAAACTGGGAGCATCCACTACTTCCATTTGCCTTATAAAGATACATTAATTTTTAAGTTAAACCCTGACGTACTACTTGTTCTCTTGAATGTTTGCGATGCCAAAGACAGTAGCGTAATCATTGGTGATATTGTCGTTAGAGTGCTTGATATTGAAATTATAGCTACAGCTCGTACTCGGCTCGCTGACAGTAGATTGATACAAGCTGAGTTGACTCGATTTGATCACTTTCACCTGCAACTGTAACCCAGCCACACAGTTTTCTATTTTTATAAGTGCGAGATTATTAGGCAATAGTGAGTGCAAATTTTGCATTAAATTAATTTTGTCAAATTCATTCCTTAAATTTGTTGAATTTATTCCAATGTTGAAATGGGCCGTAATTCATTCCGTTGTCAAATTGCATGCTTAAACAAATACCTAGTGGAACTGAGAAAAAATGCTTAAGTGATAACTTTAGTGAAAAAAGTGCTGCAAGGTAGTTTATTACCAAAGCCTAAGTTTAACATTGGAACAAACACTCCCAGAAGAAAGTGTTATGTTTGGGTATTAGCATCGTTCAAACAATTTTGCGAAATTAGGATGATACATATAAAAATATCATATAGTATGAAACTGAATTGAATTCACTGAGCAAAGAAAAACGCTCGAAAATGTCTATACCGCAGCTTATCGAACTCATTTAACGTTTCTTTTTACGCAGATTTGATTTATCATTGCATTTTGAAAACATATTTCATTGCACTAGATAACAATATTTAAAAAACAAAGAACAATGAACTTCGGATTATGTTTATCACAGATCGCAAACAAATGCACAAATATTTTAGGAATTTTACATAACTAGCTCAGTTTATGAAAGTTTCCAACTATTATTTAATTCGAAAACAAGTATATGTTTTTTTACAACCTAACTATCGAAACAATAATTATCTTTACCTAAATCGTATCTCATACAGCTCATAACGTACGAGATTTAAACAGTGCTTCACAACTTGAAATCAATCTTAACTAACTGCTTTCATTCTTTAAGACAGAAATTACTCATTACAAATTATAAAACCTTCCTAGCTATAGTACCAGCAAAACCAGTGTATTTTATTGTTGGTGGAAAAATCAGAGCTCAGTTTGTCTAGCAAACGTAAAGGAGTCATCAAAATCAGTGCAATATTTACATCGTGCTGTTGTTGAACCATATGGAAGACATGAATGTCCTATGCATTCGCAACAACCTGTATGAAACCACCGGAGCATCGATGCGCCAAGAATCTATAATGACATCAATTGAATTACATACTTAGGATAGGAACTAATTTGTAGATAAAGCGAAGAAGCAGAAAAAAACAGAAAGTTAAACTCACCAAACACTGTCGACTGCATTGCTTATGCGACATACACTTATCAAGATAAACTACCGTACAATTCGTCTCTCGGTGAGTCCTTTCCAGCATTTTCATATTTTGACCTATATTTCTTCATCGCTTTTTAATCTTAATAATTTTGATGACTGCAGAATTCAACTGCGTCAATGGGACGGGACAAAAAGTAACACATGATTACAACAGTGCAAGAACATACCTCTCCGATCAAATGAGTATTCACGCAAGGCCGGAAATGTGTAAGTTGTGCCAACTTTATTTACTCTAAAGAAGATTCATTTTAACTCGAATATCATTCATGCATGAAGTACAGTAATTCAGTCGTTCAACATTGTCAATTAAAGCTAAAAGCAAGTTTAAACATGAGATCATCGCACATAAATTATACTGAATACAAAATGCAAATTTTGATCTTATAGATTTACTTTAGAATCTGAGCATTTATAAATGAACCGACTAAATATACAAAGCAAACTAGGTGCTCTATTTATGGCATATCGAAATGTATTTTGAAAAGAACAACATACAATGCGACCTTGTCGAAAACAATAATATCTTCATCATCCTGATCGAATCGATCAACATAACTATTTAAATGTAATGCTTCTTTGTTTGGATTACATAGTCCTATAATAAAAAATAGACAACGCTGAATATCAACTGAGCAAATATAAGTTCTGCCAGTGCATTATTTTCGGGTAACAAACACGAAATGGCATGTTGAACATTTCGATCGCTTTTCTACTAACTCTGCTGTATATTATTTATAGCAAAAAGAAAAATGAAACTAAACATTATCAATACTATCCAATATGCAATTTATTGTATAATTCGCGTAATATTATATTTACAGCGCACAACAGCACTTCTTTTTTATATTTTGAATGGAATCCTAACAGAATTTAATCGTTCAGCGGTAATGACAACTCCATTAGGATATGCTTCTAATTATGCTTTGTGTAACTGAGTATTCACGCAGTAAAAAATCATATATCATTCATTTATTAATATCAGTTATATAGCATTCATTAAATGATATTATTTGATAAATAAGAAAAAGGTGACATACCAACACACGCGCAACACTGCATATATTGCTTATCAAGACACTGAATGCATTCATTGCAGCAAGAGCAGTTGTTATGCAAAATACTGTCACGATTGATGGAACAATTGCAAGCTTTCAGTAGCATACATTTACTCACTCGAGGGCCACATTCTGTCTCGTTGCAATCCAATGCTGCTAGTAAAAGATCTTGCAGAAGTGTGCATAACACCAACAGCAGCATCCATCCGATAATATTTGCTACCATTTCATTCTGAATTACATCATTCTGATTAGTGAGATATGTTGAGCACATCTTCACGTTGCTCATATCCTTCTCATACTTACGACAACAACGATTTTTCTTCACTCAAATAATTATGAAAGCTTAAGGATAATGATATTAGCTGATTGATCAAGGAAAATAATAGCAAGTCTGCTGAATAAGTTGACATTGGTTTGCAAGCATATTTCAATCCAGATTTGAATAATTCCTCTGTCTCCAAATATTCATTCCCTCTCTATTGGTTGAAATATCAGGAAAAAAGGGATTTAAAAGTTTACAAACAGAAAGACAATGTAATATCAACAGGTAGTGGAAACAGAAATGGTATAAGTCACAACTCATATTTTGGCTTTTCCGCTTTCTCCAACTATTTTCTGCCTATTAAAAATTTTTCTTACAAATATGTTACGGCAGTAAAAATAGCCCAAAAAAGAGTCAAATATTGTCCTGATAGTCAAATACTAATAAAATATTAATACGAGAAAAAAGATTTGTCATCAGTCAAACCAATGAGGATAATATTGGCGCAAAGACAGATGTGCTAGTGGGAGAATGAGATATCTCGAAACTTATTTTAAAAAAAGCTTCAAAGCTTGAGAGGACTAGAGAATAACTTAAATGAATATCGTTGATGGTAAAATATTATTCTATCAATTAAAAAATACTATTTTTAGAGTACAAAATTGCTGCCCTTTTATTTCATATATTCATACATATATTCATATAGTAAAAAACACGTATTTTCGTCTGAACTTAAGACACATACTGAAAACATTTCCGATTCGTCTTTACAAAAGATGTAAGCAAGACATCAGGCCAACTTCCGTATATAACAAACACCTTTATTATATTTCCTCGTATATATTTATTTAACTAATTCAAATATAAGACCTAAGAAATAATGTCACAGTGCTATGTCCTTTTCAGCATTTTTTACTTCTTAAATATACTGTATAACTCTATCTCAGAATATATCTCACTTCAACGTGATAATCGACACAGATCAATGATTGTTAATTCGTTCGACACATAATGGAACATCTGATTATACGTGGTGCTGAACATCCTTTCCGTTAAGCTGTCAGAATGTCAGCAGAGTTTACTCTAAATTACTTCAATTCTTTTTTAACTTATAACTTACTCGTTACTCTTTCTATTCTTACTTAACTTCTCGTAACTTACTGGACTCCTCAAAAAAATCAATGGATAAATATTGAAAAGTGTGACAATGAATGATAGTGAATTGAAAGACATTGCATCTGTCAGTAGCAATGGTTGATAGGAATGAGAGTGTTCTTCGGGATAGGAGAGTGCAAAGATATTCGACGTCACAAACAATATATTGTCAGAGAAGAAGAATAGCGAAACCAGAGAGAAGGGAAACTGTCGTGCTACTCTAATCGCTCATCGTGCGGATGTGCTCACGTACGTTTGCTTTATAAGTTACGATGTATGGTGTGAATTGATTTTATAGATCGAGCTATTCGCAAATGGGTCGGATAATTAGCAAGGTATGAGAAATGGTGATGTTCTAATAATTTCAATGATTTTAATTTGTGAAATGTTTAACGTATAAGCATAGTTACTTAAATTTGAAGAGAAAATAAAGTTTGAGCCTCGAATTAGAGGTCAAGAAGTCACTATAATACTTTATTATATTGACTATCAAGGCATCTCTTTCGGACATGAGATATGTTTACTTTGAATTCATTCAGTTGTTATTCAAACATTTACACCTGTTCTTTCTGTTTTTGTATGAAAATAGGAAAAATTAACGAATGTCGCCAAATATTACAGTAGTGGCATAGAAAGAATGCTTAATCGCTTGTTGAGTATGAAAGGTGAAAAATTATCGTTTAGTTGAGAAGGCATTTGAAAAACGGTAGAACAATATCATTAAAATACAGTCAATTATCTCATTACAACGGTTCTAAACTTCCCTAAACTTCCCACTATCTTTCGTGCATTAAAGCTCAATGACACGAGAAATTTTGGACTACAGAAATTTTCGGAATTCCATTTTAGGAATGACTGTACCATCAATATTTCTGGATCAAAATTTTTTTTATGATTGTCTAATCTCAGGATAAATATTTTTAATCGAATTTATTTTTATTTTACTCACAAATATTCCAGTTATTTAGAAAATATATTTTAATATTTAGCAACAAAAAGTGTTAGTTTTGATGCGTATAATGAAAAAGTAATATTTCCTAGTACACATCTAGTTCATCGTATGTTTGTTCTATTCGAAATGAAACAATATTTAGCAAAAGGCGAGAAGAGGAAAGTATGAAGAAATGGGAAGGATGAGATCAGGTTGATTAAGAGATAATATTACTATGGGTTATTAAAATGATAACAGTGAGTATCAATTCCAAACATTTCTAAAAATAACTTTTTATTTCCTGATTTGTCATTAAGAAATTTGACAGTTTTATAGCGGTCTTCATAGGACTTAAGAGTTGTGCGTTTTAATGAGTTCGGATTTAATATGAAAGGTCTGCTGGGCATACTTAATCTTCATCAGAACTGGACATTCATTTGTTGTGCTACCGAGATAGTCTATCTTACAGTGAATATAGGCGCCATTGTCGAAGACAGTGCATCCCTTGTGAAGGTAGGTAGTATGAAAGAGTAAAATGAGATTACGATCTGACAGTGAAAGGATGGATATCATTTAACACTGAACAGCTGTCTTTCCTCGCTTTGATTTCGTATATTCAAATTTTATATTGCATTTGTCGAAAAGATCTTCATTGGAACAGAAGTGTTAGTTCCATGAAACGTATTGAAATTGCATGATTATTTTAATATTCTCTGGGGAGATATATAATTGTCTGGTTAGAAAATTTTATAATATTTAATATTCGATGATATGACGTTGACAATCGCTTAACTGATTAAGTGGGTAATGTGACCGGATTGTTATCGAAATCACTCCATATTTGATATTTTTCATAATAGGAAAAGCAAATAAAAATACATCAGTTTCCTACAATTTTACTGAGCATGAAGTACAAACGATGCTATCACTGAACATTAAATTAGCAGAAACTCATTACTATTTACATTCACTCATAGCTTCCAGAATTTGTGTTAGTTGTTTGTTTTCATATGCTTTAAATTGATTTGAAATCAAAAATAGACATTGGGAAGTCGTATTCGCTGACTTCAAGCAACTTCAAAATTTAGTTCTTTTATGATTGCTGTATATCCTCTCGTTTCTTTTTCAACGATTCTTCTGTTCCTTATCTGATAACTTTTCTCCTCGGTTTGTCTTCTTACTTCCCTAAATTACCTAAAGATTTGACAAAAACAAACTCACCTCAATGGCGAAACTCATTCTGTTATCTGGAATGCTCATTCTTCACTCTAAAAAAGGTGAATTTTCGATGCAAAGTAAAGCCAATGACGAATTCAAGTAAATCAATGCATTTTTAATCCCTTGGTATTACTATCCAAAATCCATTTTTTCGCCATCTGAAATGTCTATTTAAACGTCCCTGCTTCCTACTTTTTCGCTTCTTGTCGTTCAAAAAGAATTTGATGACAGCAGTTCAAAGTTTTGTCTATCTAGAGAGGAACAGATTTTGTTCAGTAGTTCTGGACGGGAAAATGCCAATGAACAGCAAAAGGACGCATAAGGCGGAAAAGCAAGCAATACATAGATAAACATAAATCTTTTATCGGGTTATTGTCCCTAGTTCTTGGACAATTATTTTATGAAGGGAAGCAAGTGCAGTATTCACAGTAAGATCAGATTTTCTGGGCATTATATTTTTCTTCATTCTTCAGAATCTACCCTTTATATGTAAAAGATTTCGAGCGATTAATGAAACATTAAGGTGAATGGGTGAAGATTGTATAGGTCTGATGTTGAGATTGAGAGATAATAACATTGATTTCCTATGGGAAAGCTATCATTTGCATGCAAAATTATCTTAAAAACCCAAAAAATATATGTGAAAAGGTATGTTATTAATAATAATTCGTGCTGTAAAGTATTTAAAATGAAATAAAAAGGAAGCAGTTTAAATAAATTGGCTTTTCTGGTAAGGAGCAATAAGAAGCAAGAAAGAAGCATTTGCCAGTTATTACTACTACAGAAGTCAATGAGAAGAAACTGCACCATCTTTTATTTCCAAAAATTAAATACAATTTCGCTATCATTACAGTTACGAACTTTGTTTAATTTCCATCTACAATTCTTACGATAATCTTTTCAATATAACACATGTTTTTCTTGTTTAATTCACTTTTTCCTTGATTCAGTTTTTTCTAATGAGGGTTAAAATCTGTCAAATATCAAAATTGTTTATTCTTAGGAAAATCGGTTACTTCAGCTGGGCCAATTTTTCAAATTTAGTAACCAACCAGAAAATTAGATTTGTAATTAGATTCGTTTTCTAAAACAAAATAAAAGTTGTGCCTCCCTTTTCTTTTTTTTTCGGATCATTTTCACCTATCAAAATTAAAATTTGAGATACCCTTAACCATCATTTCACACCAAAAGTACTCCAGCCATTGTGTTTTTTTCTTAACAATATTTCTCTATTGCCAAATATCAATTTCAACAAATGAAGCTCATCGTAGTCCATATCAGTATTCAGTTAAGATTGAGCTTGAGCGCGAATGCTCATAACAGTTTATCATTTTAATGGCCACTTGTCGCTATTAAATGTGATCTGATTCTTGCCAGCTCCTTTTTTATGTAATATTACCTCTTCATTTATAAAAATGAATTTTGAAAATTATGAGAGAGAAAAGATAGAGAAAATGAAGGAAGAGAGACGAGCGGTGAAGCATAATAGGTCTACATATTTCCGGCATCAGTGTTTCATTATGTTAAATGATGGATTGCTTTTGGGACTTTATATCCAGGTAAGTTAAATATTATGGTACAATGATAGTTATAATGTGGTATAATTTGATGAGAACTTTTATCTACAGTGTCAACTGACTGAGATAAAACAGGTTCTGAAAAATATATGCAACAGAAAATTCAACTATTCATGCAGTTGTTTTGGTGGACAATATCAATTAGTGACATTATCTTTGTTTGTGCGATGAATGTCATAGATAGGAAGTAGTGAGGAGACTTGTTCTGGATACTACTGGAGGGAGAATTTCTTTCTTTCAAGGTCTTCGGGAAACGATTCGCATTGAAAAATTCAAATTCTCAAGAAAAAGAGATAGATCATAGTGCCAAATTTAAGAATTCACTGGTTCCATTTCTCATATTTTTAAACAGTCCCGAATTACGTAGGTAATTTGAATGCCTGTTTAGAGATGAATGGAAATGGGCAGAGAAGGGGAAGAGCAGTACGGAGTTGGTTGGTGGTTTAACGGGTGAATCTTCTTCACCGGATAATTGTTCCATTTTCTCTACCATATGTGCCTCCATTGGTTAGACGATTAGCTGCTTTCCATTATTAATTGACCGGAGTTTTTTCTGCAATTATCTTGCCCCTTACTATTTTTAGTCAGAAGAGTGAGGAAGAAGCGGATTTTATTTATGTCAATTGCCTGAAATATGATATGTTGCGAATTATTTTTCATCTATGAATATCTGAGTATTGAAATTTGCAAAAGCGTTGCTATTCAAAGCAATGCAACTTATCTTGCGATGAAGTTTCGAATAACGCAAAACGACAATATTTCTTCCCTGTAACCAAACTAGTGAAAGGTTTATCAAGTTATAACAGTAATAAGTTAGACAGAAAACTCACAATACTAAGAAGAATGTAACAGTACTTTTTGCATTAGAGGCTGTCCGATATGGTATATTTATTGGAGGGGGTAGAAATTTGCAACTTATTTCAGATAGTATGAGTTTTCGGAAGTAGGAATAGCATTAATCAGGCAGAATTATTAGCATCATTTCATCAGTTTGCCCTTCTCTTTCCTTTTTTCCGATTTTTTCTCTTTTCAGTATAAAACTGATTATGTATCACTGTAGTGAAATTTTTGAATTTTAAGGGGAAGGGAGGAGATGAAGGTGGATAAGAGGTAAAGGAAAAAGGAGAGAGGGAAGGAGTTGGTAAAAAAGATCCATTTGTGGTATAGAGAGGTTCCCGCCAAGTAGAACGTCCCCTTTCCCCTCTCTTCGCTACTATCTGTGTAACAGAGGAGGATAAGGGTGACAGGTCGGAGCTTTTCGAGGTTCCTATTAACGACCCCTCCACCTCATATTTTGAATGGACACTACAGCTGTTCCCCTTCCCGCTCTCCTTTCTCCCTCCCTTCATCCTTTCCGCATACCTTCCTTCTACTATCTCTTTCTACCCCTTCTACAACCTGCACCTCACTACGTCCGTATCTCTCGAGATCGGGGAGATTGATTGTGGGATAAAGCCTTCATTACACAGTCTTGAATAAGTAACTCTGAAGCACTACCCAAAGGTAATTTCCACTGAATTACCTCATAGCAAATGGTTACAAGCATAATGCCGAATGAAAGTGAACGATAGATGCTCGTTTTACCTTACCATATATTAAGTGATATCGTTCTCAATCAACCTCTCTCTATACCTTCTTCATTTCATTCATCATTCCCGCGATACTCGCGGTGCGCTCTCTTTAGCAGATGCTTTATACAAGCAATAAATCATCCACCACAAATTTTCAATTAAATTCTCTTGTCTCGATGTTAGTTGCTCCTAATGACACGTACGGTTGAGAAAGACGCTTACGTGAGTTTGTGGTATTAGTGAAAATGGTGTATACCGTTCTCTTTTTCAAAAGAAGCGGAAATTAGGGGAAGAGGAATAGGAATATCTGGGAATCTCTGGGGAGATCATTTTAATGCGAGCCGTTCTATGCGTACAGCTTCTCTGAAGCACACGTAAAATTCAGGACGGACGTCTTTCTTACTCGAGCATCTATATGTACGTGTTATGTATCTGTGTGTCTGTCTTGTCAGAGTGTGCATCCCTTCCTTCCCATGTACAAAGGACAAAGCACATCCTTTCCCTCTCCTCTTCCTCTGTTCTGACCATTTATTCAGCTGGCTATAACATAGCTCGATGTTCCTCTTTCTTTTTCTTTCTTCCACTACGAGCTCTCCGCGATTCTCTGCATTCTGCCATCTCTGCTTTCACTTGAATACAACGATGAAGCAGTACTTTTTTTTCTTCTCTTGCGATATTTGGAGAAGAGAACGAGAGACGGGCGGATCTTAGGGAGGTTTTTCTATGTATGTCTGCCCTGTTGCTAGCAGTGGTTGTAACTGACTGAGGAACCGATCCGATCCGTACTTAACTGAGTGGGATGGACCGGACTGACCGATGAAAGGACAGTTTTATGGAGATGGAGAGACGAATTTTGACGGGAATGTTTGTCGTAAGGTAATTGTAATGTTGCAGGCATCTCTCAGGAGGAAGAAGGAACAGTGTAGACATCATCTGGGAGTTATCCTGGCTTGACCGCGGTTACCACCATCATCACCTGTGACGGATTGAATGAGCCAAAAGGGTCGGTTGACTGCCGGCCCTGGTTATCCTACTCATTGCCTCTCGTTATTGTTATTCGTTTCTTGCTATTATCGCCATTTGGCTCTTTTTACTGCTGTCATTATTAATACTGTTGCTCATATATCCGTTGGTGTTATTGTTGGCCGCATATTGTCCGACAATCTCTCCAGTGGATATCCCGCGGGGAGTCACCGCTATGAGTAGCGCTGCTGACGATGGCGCCGATGAAGTGAAGGTCTTCCGCAGGTTTGTCCAATTTCACTCCATAATTCCGCTATTCAGAATTAGATATTGCAGAGGTTATACTATTCATTTCCTATCCTTCTTTTTTTGTCTTTTACTTCGTTACAATGTTCTCCGCTTCCGGAAATCATAAAATTTAAATAGGTGAATGAGTGAGAGGAAGAAATGCGGGGGGAAGCGAGGAGGAGGATGTTCTGTCAGCCAGCAACAAATTCCATGAGAAGAGCCGTTTTTATTAGTCTTCCATATTGCTCCTTTATTTACCTTCCCTTCTTCTCCATGTTTGCATTTTCACTTTTTGAGAATGTAAAAATAGGCGTGAAACCAGCTTCTTTATTTGCATGGAACTTGTTTCATCGGACCTGTCTAGAAACATCCTTCGGAGAGGTATGTCTAAATGGTAAAGCTAAGCTTAACCTCTCTTAAACTAGAGTGTGACATGTTAATACATCGTTATAAGTACCGTTATGTCGTAATTTCTTGGATATCTTCCTCAAATACAACAATTATGCTTTTTTATCTTCCTATAGAACATTTGGAAGCTGTTAAAATCATATTTTTTCTGAAATACATTTGGATTTCTATAACCATTGTAACTTCTTTACTTTTTATACATACTCAGAAAATTTCTACTAAAGCTTTTTGATGTTTACCAAAAAATTTTCATGAGACACATCCTCATAATTGCAAAGGTCTATCAATATTTTCACGGTTCTACATAGCACTTTTTTATGCTTGAGGCTAAAGCGACTGTAATGTTTCTTTTTACGATGTGTAAATCGCACTTTTTACATCCAGTGAGAGTATGCTTTCTGAACATTTCATCATAAAGTTTTCATATAGTAGAAACAAGTGAGGAAAAATGCATCTTTTGTTTCTTATTTTCCTAGTTAAGACAATTTTTGGCGAACAATCCTTATAAGACGATGTGACTTACTTCTCTTCTCTTCTCTCTGGTTTTCATTTTGTTTGTTAAAAAATAAAGCCTTGTTTCAAATTCTGGAGTGATATTCTCCGTCGCATTTTGTATCCTCTAATTCTTCTCGATGTTTGGCATCAAGTTTTTATACAGTTGTATAATAGAAATAGCAGGTGATTAGCTCTTAGCCAGCTTCAAATGTGGATATACATATAATATGATAATGCGGTCCACATAAAGTAAAGAACTGTTAAATATGTTTAATGTCATTTTTAGGAGCTTTCCGAAGTTAAAAGGCTTCTTGCCAACAGCAAAAATTAATTGAAAAATTGAAAATACGAATATATTTTGCAGGAATGATGCGGATGACGTAGAAACAGCGCAGTCGTCTCATCAGTTAACAGAGGATAAAAAAGATGTGGCCCTGGAGACAGAACTGGAAACGAGGACGCCATCCTCCTCCATTATCGGTTTGACTTTTGTCAAAGCAGTAATTATTCATTTTACCACCAGCAAGCAACCTCATTAATCAACAGAATATCTAGAAACTTCATCTCGGATACGAAAATTTAAATGCATCTTAGATTGCCTACACTTTGATAGAACTTTCCAAGTACAATCAAATCATGTAGTACTAGTTCAGCTTTGGATAGAAATGTCTCTAGTACTTTTTGGCATTGTACTGAAAATTGATGCATCACTTCTAAATATATACACAATTTAAAATCGATTTAGCTGTTTGTTCTCTACTTAGTTATGGACCGGGTGTTGATTCAATTTGTTAACCAACATAAGACTTTGGCAGAGCACCTCTTGTATATTCCGTTCTTCCTTGTTTGTTTATATAATTTAATTCGATTTACTATGGTACTTCCTTGGATGATTTCGAGTTATTAAGTTTTAGATAGGGACGTTATTTTGATAGCTTTTTAGCCAAATTAAGGGACCTAAATGGAATGTTATTATTGCTTTTTAATCTCTTTTTGTTTTTTATTGACTTCGCTCTTACATGATGTTACATGACCAATCAGTTATCCGTATTATAAGCGCTCATAGTCATTATTCCAACCTATGGCACATTGCACGCAAACCAGGAACAGGATGAAGTTGCTATGTAGTTTAGAATGTAGTTTAGTAGTTTAGGGAAGAGGCAGTTTCTGTAATAACTATGTGTAATGTTCGCACCATAGCTCATCACTTTTCTCGTGCTTCATACCCATTTTGGTTCTTATATGTTCAGGAGTTGTTAGCAGCACAGCTGCTAGTTGTTCCGTTCTATTTTATCCTTCATTCCCTTTTCGTGCATATATTAACAGCGATACGTTTTGAGCTGTATTGTATAAGCAGTTCGCTGCTTCGTTTTAAGTGAAAAGGTAGACATCATATAGAAATTAGTAAGTGTGGGATAGTGGTGATATAATGATAGTGAAAGAGGAAGTGATAACGAATAACAGTGATGATACCGTGGTACAAGATAAATCATAATATTGAAAGATAGACAGACAAAAATAATTTGTTTAAAATGGTAACAAGGGCAGGAATAAATTCGAAGTAGACATAAGGTTAAGATGAAGTTTTCGTGAAAACAAGAATAAAACTTTCAAAATTCAACGAATTTGATAAGTGTAATGAAAGATAGTGCAGTGAACTATAACAGGAGGTTGTTTCCTATTTAGCAGACCGTAGTTTATCCTCAAAGAAAACCAATAGCCTTTTTCAGCATGATACATTTCTTTTCTGCAATCATTTGTTCTGAGAGTATAGTATTGTTAAAATTTCACTAATAATTTTTATTTAGTCTATTTTTCATAGCGGTGTTATAAAAAAGAATTGTAATTTGTATACCTTAATCCACTGATAGAGGATTTTTCATTTTTGATTTTTTATTTTTTTTAGCTACAAATAGACCCTACTTCTTTTACGAGGTGTTGGCGTTTCCTTTTACTTCTTGTGTATTTGTCACATCTGGCTTTTTTATATTGAAAAACCTCGTTTCGTTGTGATAATTTATCTGTAGTATGTGCGAGCTGGCTGTGAAATATGTCATAATATATAAAAAATTATCAGTTTTGATTAAGAATATTAAGGATTCGTATAACGATACCTAACTGACATTATCACTGATAATTATTCTTTTATGCTTCATCATTTCTTAGTCTTCAATAAACGGATTGTGAGAAGCGAGTTTTCTGTTCTTTGTTTAATTTCTCTATTATTGCCATATCCCATCATGTACGCAATATCTTGCTCGTTCTACCATAAGAATTTCTGTTAATTCATTTATTTTGCTTGATGACGATATTTTTACTAACTCTTGTTAATGTCATGTAAAAAGCTTTTGTCAAGTACGAACTATGTGTTTTGAACGTTATAATAATTCCAAGTCTTACACGTTGTTGCAATCACTGATAATCTTTAAGATCAAATGAATTAAAAAAATAGTTTGTTGCTTGGTATCATGTGCTTGCCATTATGAAATTGTATCATTTATCAGCTGTACATAATCAGTTTCACTTAAATTTTAGAATTTTAATATATTCACAATACATTTAATTACAAAGCTTATGTTCCTTTCAGGTTCGAAGCCCGGCGCTTTCGTGAAGCCATCGCCAACCTTTCCAACCTTTTCGGCTGCCACCCTGTCTCCAACTTATGGGCCGCTGCCACTATTTTATCCGTTCTTTCTACCGGTGAGATCCTTTATTCTATCATCTTGCTCTCTTGCTTTGATTTATTAACAGAATTTGATTTTCATGGAAAAAAACGTTTTTAAAGAATAAAGTAATATACTGAGATTTACTTCTGTGGAAGTTTGAATTGATGTTGATTGAGGCGTAAAAGCAAAAAGTGCCATGTTATCCTTAATCAAGAAAACACATTGTTTTCCAAAAAGCTGAAAGAACTATATCGGTATCATATTACTCTTAGATTCTTCAAAACCAATTTCATATTTGACTAAATAAGAAGGTCTGAAATGAAGGATTGAGGAATCTTCTGTGTGTTTAAGAAAGTACAAATCATTTCTTAAAATATTTTCATGACTAAATTTTCAACGAACTAGAAATAGACCAAAAGAAAGGAATAAGATAGAAATCTGATTAGCAATTAATAATCTGAATGCTGCTCAGATGAGCATCAGAAACGCTTTCTAAAAAATGTGTGAAAAGAATGAAATGTGCGGTGTGGTCCTCGTTTTGGAATGAACTAAAAAGTCCTCCTTGGATGATTGATGTATGTCGATTATATATAGTTTCGGGTATTGGAAGACTGAGTTATGAGTTAAGATTTGCTCAGAAACAGCGGAATGATTGATTCTACGACAGCGAAGATTGAAAGCATGTGAGATGGAAGCTGAAAACGAGGAATGCCTGAAAGGCTGGCTTTGCTCTACTCTATTTCTCTTGATTGAATACATCAATTTTCGAAATTTACTGCTGCTCTGACTAAGCTCTGGTAGAATTATATCATGGTTGATTGATGTACTGGAATATAACTTCGTCGTGTAGGAATATCAGAACAGATCAAGATCTCTGTTCTCTGTTCCCTCTTCCTGCTTCCATAGTTTTTACTCCTCTCATATGTAGATTGATTCAAGTTCGTCCTTATAGACGTCATACTCATATGTCAGAAAATTTAGATACAAATTATGAGAGATTCGCTTAATCGGTGGCTGTTTTAAGTGATTTACAAAAAGCTTTTAAAAGATTTTCCAACATAAATACGCGACCGAGAAGTAAAAAATTGTCATAATGTCGATAGCCTCCACAAGTTCTCTATTATAAAATATGAGCTGTAATGATGTGTTACAAAATGTTTCGCGGCCCGGCCTTTGAATTGAACAACACAAAATTTAAAAATTGAAAAATTAAAGGTAACTTCTGTCTTCTGAAAATAAATAGAATATTGTTGAAATAATTATTCGTTTTTGTAATTTTGCTAGATAGATGGAGAGAGGTATGCAAGAGAAAATCAAGTTCAATTGAAGGAAAATTTTCCGAATGAGGAAAGAGAAATTACAAAACAATCGTGATGTTTGAAATTCCCTCATTTTTTTGTTCTCGAATGCCGTATGATCGAAGGAAAACATAGAGATGCATAAAAAGAAAACTAAAAACAACAGGGATGAAAGAGTAGTATCAAAGAGTTAGATTTACTAAAATAGGTGCTTTTCTAAGATTTTGAATGGGATAGAACAACGTGAAGAAGAGGGAAACATTTGGAAAAAACAAATAAACAGTAAGACTGTAAAGTTGGAATATTTCACACGTAAATTAATCGCATTGTTTCTAATTCAAGCCGCTTCAAGCATGTATTCAATAAATTAGTATCTTGTTAGCATATTATCATATTCAATGCAAAGAATATCTAGGATATGTACATTAGGTGGGTGATTTCTTTTTATCAAATTTCTGTTTAGTTATTTACTTATAAGATTAGTGTATTCCTTTTTGTAAAGGGAGAATACAATAGCATCATTATGTCTTTTCGACCACCTTTTATTTCTACTCAAAATTAGGTTCGTCAATACATATTTCAAGTCAGAAGATGTGGTACCACTGGAAATTTATTAACTTATTATTCAAACTTCAGACGAATGGATTCCACTACAAATAATCATTTAGTAGGTTACACTTCCTCAGGAATTGATGCTGGATGTAATATCTCTCATTTTTGTGGTAGAAGGAGTAACGCCAATTTGTTAGACTTAGATTATTTTAATAGAATTTCTCGAGTCTTCTAATTATAAAAGAAGTTTATAGTGATGAATTAAATTTCAGAGCAGAGAAGTATGACTGTAATAATGGTGGCATTTTTGCACAGCGGAGAAAAACTGGAACCTTTCTGATTCAAGTTTATCTTAAGATTGAAAATGAGTAGGAATAGGCGTTATTGGAAATAATGTAGACTTCTATATGGTGGGAATCTAATTTCCCTTATAGTCGGTATAATTTAGCTGATATGCAGATATAATTTTTAATGGATGATAGGAAGTGAACTACACACTGCCGCACTTATTAATCATTTATGATGTAATTAACTAAAAATTCCATGTTGGTTGAGAAAGATTTCGGAATTTCAGAATCAGGCTCCATATGGTTTGCCATTCGGAAGGATGCCGAGCGGGCCGATGGATGCTCGTTCAATGTCACCAACCTATGCAGCATTTGTCATGCAGCAAGCTGCTCAAACTATGTCACCAACCTTCGAAATGTATAGGAATTTCCCTTTTGGACCTGCTTCTCCAAGTTCTTTATTCCAGGTTTGTATGTTTTGCTTTATTAGTTAATCAGTTTTTAAGTTTTATGCCTTTGGTATTAATGAATGGAGATATTAAATAGTTAACCAATGGTTTAATGCAGTGGGTTTAAAAGGCAAAGGTGTTCTGGAAGAGATACGAGGTGTAGAACATGTTGCCATATTGGCATGTGTCTATTGAAGGGTAGTGGAGTGGGTGCGGCTACCTCCAAGGGTAACCCGTTAGCGGCAGCTACAATGATGCGCAATATGCAGAATGCAGCTGCAGTGGCCGCAACATCTCCGCATCCATTGAATTCAATAAACCAAATGCGATTACCTCAGATGGGTTCACCGATCACCTCCATGGCCAGTAACTTAGTACAGCAACCGAGCGGTAACTCACGTAGCAATAGTAATAGCACCAAGGCTGCGAAGAACGAAAGCAAGCCGCCCAAAACTAAGGTAGGTGTTATTTCAGCTTACTTGTTTCCAATTTTACAATTTCTTTTATTTATTGTTGAGATGGAATTGGCTTCGCGTAGTCTTCGTGGTTTAAGGCTCATTATTCTTGGGACATATTCTAAACCAATTAACGTCTGTTTAGTTTGCTTTTACATCTGCGAGTTTTGGATGAGTCTTCTGGCACTTATGAAGACTTATAGGACTCACATATACAAGGTTTTCTTAATTTATTATTTAACAATTTATATATCTCGGTTTTTATAGGAACAGCATATCAAAAAACCCTTAAATGCATTTATGTGGTTCATGAAGGAAAATAGGCCGAAATTGATGGAAGAATTGGATTATAAAGAAAGACAAAGTGCTGAACTGAACAAGGTTACTCGTTAGCTTAGGCTGGACTTTTTATTTAATCTAAAACAAAGCCTGAAGTACATAGGAAAGGATTAAATTACGCTTGCTGTTGTTTGGTTCTGTTTACAATCCTTTTAATCGAATTTAACGATTTTTTCATTATGATAGAAGCATTATCTTGGAAATGTTACAGGAACTTGGCAGGAGGTGGCATGATTTACCAAAAGAAGAACAGCAAAGGTATTATGAGCTTGCTAAAACGGACCGCGAACAACATATGCAGAAGTATCCTGGGTGGTCGGCTCGTGAAAATTATGCTATCAATAAGAAGAAAAAACGGAAACGTGACAAATCTGTTGGTGGGTGAACTGATCAAAATACATTTCACTCGTCATTCTGCGGATATTTAAAATGTAATTTGTCATCTTAAAACAATTAAAAATTGTAGATAATGGAGAACAGAAGAAATGCCGGGCGAGATTTGGTGTTGTTAATCAGGATCAGTGGTGCAAGCACTGCAAGAGGAAAAAGAGATGCCTTTGGTATCGAGAGGTAATCCGAGCTTCCATTTGTCATTCAGTCTTCTTGCATCTTGGATTTTTAAATTATTATATATAGTTACTATCTGAAATAGATATAGTTAGTGACCATAGTTTTTTTTTTAATATGTGAGGAGTCATTTACGCGAAGTATATATTATTGAATAACTTGTTAATAATATTTTTATTCGTATCCTATATTTTTCAAGAGATAGAGATCAGTTTTTGAAGGTAGCTATTCGTTCTCAGGACTTTTTCATGTTAGTGTAGGACTGTGAGTATCCGAGATTAGCAGTAATGTGCATTTGCTTTTTCTCATTTTTTCAGTGTCTTCCAAGCAGAAGATAAAGGTTCTATGGAGATATTAGATTTTCTCAGTTCCCATTTGTATTTGTGTACTATTCAGGCATCTTCACCAGTCGGTGTGGTTTCCTCGACAACGCCAGGAACCCCTGGTACTCCATCTTCATTGTCTGGACCAGCTGCGGGTGGTGCACTGAGCGGTCGTGATACTGATTCAGAAAATGATATGGACGCTGCTGCTGTTGCCGCTGCCGCCGCTGAAAGATCTCGGTCAATGTTAAACCAGGTATCAAACGAGCAGCAGACCACTCCTCTTATTTGCTAGTAGTTTCTTTTTGTGTATTTATCACTCTAGGATATTGTTGGCATCTATTCTTTGTTCATTCGGGGTTCAAAAAATTTCTTTGCACAGTTATCCACACTCTTATTGAACAGTTATTCGCTCTTTGTAGCGCTATATCTTCACATCGCAAAAGCATCGCGAAACGACATAGGTCAGGTTGTTACGTCATGAAGATCAACTTTATCGTTTTCTAATCCATAATGAACGACGCGAAGGGATATAAGTGAAAGAACAGGATGAAATAGTCGACATTAGCGTTGGAGCGATCAGAAACATTTGAGAATTGAAAATATTGTTGCTTACTGTTAGCCTTAGTTTATACGCTTGTTCTCGTCCTAATCGTCATTGGTACACGGTCTTCAAAGTTTGCCTTAAGCTCTTTTCTGATGCAGTCATCATTCAGTGCGCCAATTGCTCTTTATTTTCTGATAATAACGTATTGTATAGTTAGTCCGCCTTTTGTCGTGAGGCTTAGTTGCCCATTTAATTTTTGGGCAATATTTTAATTGGGTTGTGTGGGAACGTCATTTATTTCTATTTTGAATATATGCAGATGCTCACTTCTGTAATTATTTTCAATAGTGATACAACATGAAACATATTTTATTGGATAGGATATCCGTATTTATTTCAATAATATCCAAGTGTAAGAGCAGTAATGCAGTTTTAGCGATATTTCACGGCGAAAATGGCAGTGGCTTCCTTCTTCGCTATAAAAACAGGGTTCCAATTAAATATGAATACATCTTCCATTGTTCTTGTTATCGTTATTATTATCGCCATTATTATTATTATTATTATTATTATTATTATTATTATTATTATTATTATTATTATTATTATTATTATTATTATCATTATGGTTATATTTACAATTACGATTTTGATTCCTATTCTTACTGTTATCTCATTCATGTATAATTCTCATCTTTCTGTCCCTGTTTTGCATCGTCGATCGGTCAAAAGCCCATCTTTGGTGACTAACATGGTCGATAACTCGATGCATTACATTGCAGAAAAATTTCAGGAGGAAACCTCATTGCATTTATCTTTGAAAAAAGTGGACTTTTATTGTCCGGTAATCAGAGCTGAGCTTTGACAGGTCAAGCTGCAGTAGTTCTCACTGAAATTATGCGGGAAGCTTTGATTTGCGTTGTATTTTTCAACTAATGATATTTTTGTTATGGAAATTTCTGGTATTTTGCGCATTTACCATCATGTGAACAATATATGGGAAAGCTTTTCTTCTGAGGCTTTTTAAGATTTGACCAAATGCCTGTTGGAGTCGTTATTAAAAGTCAATAATAAAAGAATATAACGCACACCGATAAGGAGATGGGTTGCAATTTGAAATTTGTCAGCTATTTTAGGATACTGTTTTCTCAAATGTAAATGATATTTCGTCTTTTTTGTCGAAACAATAAATATACGTCATTTGGGCATCGATCACATTAATTCATATCTAAAGTGAAAAGCGATTGGCAGGTGGAGAAAGGGGTTTAGATTGCGTTGAGACGTAAACATACACATAGCACAAATTGGACGTCCATTGCTTAAAAAGTACACTTCAAAGCAAGACTGGAAATGTAAAATCAGTGTACAACGGGGTTGTTGAACTGTATATGATAATGTGTATGATAAATTAGGTTCCGATCATTTGTTCTGAATTCGAGTCTCCTGTCGCAGTTTTCCTTCTTAATCCTTCTCCTCTGATTTTTCAACAAAATTACTAATTCAAACTCCATAAAATAACAGTTTCGATCTAGTGATAATTTGTAGGTCTACCTCGCTTTTTCTGAAAAAGCGAATCAGAATGTAGTGGAGCGGATATGATGCTGCCGTCCATGCAGTAAAGTATGCAAAACTGTTGGGGAAACAAGGATGCATTGCACCCATGAACTCTGATCCCGCTTTTATCTTTCATTGATAAACCATTAAACAAACACTGCACTGACTGAAGTATTAAAAACTGAATCGTACTATAGAAAATTTCCCTAGATTTCACTCAGTAAAATTAAGTTAAAGCTTCACCTTCTAACTAAAAACATCAACGCTGTCAGAATGAATGAAATCAAACATCTTTATCTTGTTATTGCATGCTTTAGTCACTACGACCTTCCGCAAATGTCTGACATTCTTCGTCCCTTAGCTTAATTTGAGTTCTTATTTACTTCCATATTCCTCCGATGTATTCTTCTCACTCACAACACGTTCCTTAAACCACTACCAACCATCAAGAAACATTACCAATCAAAAACCAAGAACTTTTTCTGTTAGCCACCAAATTTTGCTCGTGAACAATAAAAAAGAGAAAATGATGATGAAACAAAGAACGAAAATTATAGAAAAGAAGCAAAAGATAGTCCGAGATTACAAAAATATAATTACAAAACGCAATAAAATCTGAATATGTATGATCGACATTAAGCTGATAGGAAACGAAAATTATCAATCACATTAGAAATTTTGACCGCGTATGAAATATTTATACAAAGACAGAGAGCTATTCTGACAATTATCACCAAACGACATAAATAAATACACTTCGCTAAAAGTAACTATCAATTTTACGTATATATGAACAAACAATGATATAATTATACAATAAATACACATGCAAAAAAAGATAACTTAAATTGTAAGGAGATGGAAGCTGTTCCTCCTTCGCACTTCTACTTTTTCGATTATGCACGAATAGATCGGTATGTAAAATGTTTAAGTTTTTATTTCAATCAACCCAAAAGTTAACCTCAATAAATACAGGTTGGCAACCCATTTCGAGACGAGTTATGAAGAACGCAAAGTAATTACTTCTGTCATCAAGTAAAACAGATTTAAGTACTAATATTGATATTCCACCTGAGTATATTTCAATAAAGATGAAAACTCGTTTCTATCCGTGTGGCACAAAACAATTATTACTGAAGATATCTGGAAATCTGAGGAAGCATAACTACAGTTTGTTGCTCACTTGTGTCTCTCGGTTGAAATACAAAATATGGACAGCTTCAACAACTCATTTTACATGCCTCCCTTATTATTGACTGCCTGAATCCTTTGCAAAAATTCAAGATCATTTGTGCCATCCTCCTCAACGGAAACATAAATAAGTACACTGCAGTAATGGATAACACGTACTTCAATTATATCTCAAAAAGGTTAAACACCCTCATTTCGTGAGTTATTCATATTGTTTATAATCGTTAAGAACAGATCGGGAATAACGAAGTGCGCCACAAGGAGACGAGTAATAGTACAACACATACAAGCTATCATGTTCGTCCCAAAAATAATAATTTTTTCCCTAAAAAAATATTGAATGGACAGGTATACTAATAAAGATGAATGAAATGATTCTCTATCTCCATCTCTGGAAAAAGATGAGACCATTGCTAGTACAAAAAGCAGACCAACACGGGAATAGTTCAAGATGCTTGCAGCAACCTGAAAATCCATTAATGAGCCTGGAGAAAATATTTTACATGAAATAAAGTTTAGAGAAAGAAAAATAAATGAAAAGAATTCTATCATATCAAATCCTTTCCAGTAGGAATAATAAAATCAAGACTCATCGTAATCCAAAAAAATTACCATATTCAATAAAATTCTACTCTGTTATCGACTTGCTTAACTTTAAATCAGGAAACAATATGAAACTTTAGGAACTTTATCTCACAATCTGATCGACATATCCGATATAGAAATCCGACCCACCCATTATTTTGCTTCAACGTCTGTGCATAACTTTTCCTTTCTTTCGTTTCCTTCTTCTCCTCTCTTTTACCAGCTGCCACTGAACTGAATGTTGGTTTAATCCGCGATTTTGATTCTTTCATCTCCACCATTGGAGATATTTCTTCAGAAAGACAAGGAAACGCACCCTGAAATCTTTATCTGTCGTTTGTTTATGCGCTGCATTAATTTTGTCAACAAAAAAATGATATTTAATCGATGGAATTAGTAGTAGTCTTATGATGTTTCATCAACAACCTCTTCAAAGCTGTATTCCGTATCAACAGTTTTACGAGAACTGCTCCTTTCCAGTTTGGAATCATCATCGCTAGCTATTTTTGAACAACACTGTTGCTCCTCATTTTTCTTGCCTTCTTCTACACGAATTACCGGAGGGTATATTATACTTTTATTCCCAGAAGAAATTCCAGGCGATGGCATATCTCTCTGCTTACGCCGCTGCTGCCGCGTTTGCACATTCCTGGAAACAATTAGCTAACAATAAAGCGATGAATATAGATGTCAGTGATGCATTGTAAGTGTTCGGGGTTAGGAATCTCATACAATTAGAAAATTCTTGAAGTCCCAACAATTTTTTTCCACCTAATATACAGAACATTACCGTCCACTTGACTGATCATGGTCGTAACGCTGCTGCATGTTACCGTTTTGATTAGTTTTTTGTGATTCAACTGATGTCCTATTTCGCATTATGCCTGGAATAATGTTTTACATTTGCTTGTAATGATCATTTTGATATTTAACTGGTGTCTTACTTCTGTAACTTTTTTAACTTTTCTGTAACTTTACTTCCTTATCACAAAATCTCCGCATAAACAAATAAACAAATAAATATCCACTGAGAAACCGACCGGAATAAAAATTATTAAGACGATTCTGCCTGCCACGAGGACGAACAAAAGTTAGGGAATCATTGTTTCTATCTCGATAACCATCACGATGAGTATCACTATGGTTTTTGTTTCGTCGACCTCCTCCGTGTTGGTAATTACTATTTGTACTCAAATCACGATGATCGCCAGTGCAAACTCGTTGATTGTGTACGAAACCAGCTCGGGCTCTGGAACTGGAGCCTAAAATACGGTTGGCGATACAGTGGCACACTGAAAGGCTTAATTTTCAAAACTTTTCCCACAAAATTAACTAGGTGGTCAATAGACAAGTGATGAGAAACAAAACAAACCTCGAAAATTAGAATTACTTAGTGCAGTAGTGCCTGCACCCCGCAATCGATAGTGATTGACACTTCGATTAGGAGTTACACCGACAGTAGAAGTGATATGAACAACCGTTGTACCAGGCTTGAAAGTTGCACATGGTACGTACCCGTAACTGGCCAAAATTTGGCCCAAGTCGAAACCATCTGTAATACTAAGTACCAATTTCATTCCCATTGTAGCGAAGGAAACTAAAAAAAAAAAAATAAAATGAATATTGACAATACCGGATGAACATGGTGAAGGGGTAGGTACAATTGGGACAGACGTGGGGTCGCCCGAAATTTCCGAAGGTACGACAGACGGAGATCGATCCGGAATCAAGTTCAACGGTTCTGAATATGGTGCGCCACCTGTTTTTATTCGTGCCTAAAACTACTAATATATAAAGGATAAGTTATAATACTCAAGGATTTTACACAAATAACAAGTGCTTAAGACTACCGAAAATTTTGAAATTAGAATTTGGATCAACCAGTGAATGATTAGTTCGCTTAACTTATGAATACATATTAATAATATATAGAACTGGTGTTGGAGGAATACAACACGATAATTTCCTGCAGCTGTGTTTATGTCTCTTAATGGAATTAAAGGATTATTTCAAATTTCGGAACTCTCTAAATTATAAAACAAAACGCCACGTTTAGGAACATAGCTAACATATTTGACCATTCCGGCATTACTTACATTCAAAACTGTAATATTCCACTGTCCAGCGAATTCTGCATACTGAATAGCTAATAGAATCATAAATTCTTGCAACATAAATCTATATCAAAGCAGCAGCTTATGATAATTCTTACACAGATCGGTTTATTGTTGAAAGTTTTGCCGAGATTCTGCAAATGCAAGAATGCACGCTCCGTAGCTTCTTCCGATTCGAACGTTACATACCAACTGTTATTGAGACCGTATTGCAGGCTCAGATATGGTGGTCCACCAGCGAACATTGATGCGACCTCCTAAATTCTCACAGCATAATCAGTTTCAGTGCACTAAATAAAATTCCTTTGCTACCTATAAATTTTTGAAAAAAGTCATTAGAAATTCTTTTCATATCCTTTTTGAGATTTATATGACTGAAGTGCTGAATGAAGCAATAACTCATAAGTTATACTTCCACGGACTAGAACATCAAAAACACCCACATTTTGCGTAACGTTTGTAAAAATACAAAATGGAAATACGAAATTTAGAAGGCACACAACAGAAGGACAAGTATAGAAAGATCATTGAACGTTAATAAGTAATGCACAGTGGAAATATTAAGAAAAGTCAACCAAACTGATGCAGCTAACGTATAATAAAAGGATATTAGATATTTAAAAAAAAAGAAAACAACCGAAGTACCTTTTCATCAGTGGATTCAGGTATTTCACGTAGGATAATAGTACAACGTTTTGAAACTGCTCGTACTCGCTGTCCCTTTTCGTCAACCTGCACCTGAGATGATTCTGCAAACAATAACATAGTAAAATTTTGGCAAATATTTAACGAAAACTTGTTACTGTGTCTCAATGACGGCAGATTTGTTGTTTAAGATTGCACACGAAGAAAAAAGAAAACGATTAAGTTTGTGAATATCGATTTTCATTCGTTCTTTGCTATTCTTCATCTTCTTTACTTCAACTCATTCCTAACAATTTGATAGTTGAAAATGGATAAAAAAGTTAACATAGTGATTGGAATAATCATAAAAAGACCTCGCAATACTTTCACAACCAAATTGTAGTCATTCGTAAGTCGTTTAACTTTTGGGAAGCTAGCAATGATTGGTATTGGTACATATTGATCGTTATCCATTTGACATCGTAAAAACTTATCAGTCATTAAATTTTCTCTGAAAATAGATCCTCAAGAATAGAAAGGCTTTTACGACATTATGAACCAGATTAACAATTCGTTTTCCTTATCATGAGAAGCAACCTACCTTGAAAAATAATATTCCAGCTGAGCTTTAAGCTGCTGCTTAATTTGTTCAGGAGATTGAGATATGTCTGTGGTTGGAAGTATTCGCTGAGCAAGTGGAGCTATCATTGCTAGTGATGGAGAAGGTACCGACACTTGAGGTTGTGGTGGCGGTAGTGGTGTAGGTAGTGTCGCAGAGATACTCATCGGCATCTGCATAAGAGGTGGATCCGATGCAGCCAAGAGTTGATTCTCGCATTCCGCTGTAAACCACCACGGTAACATCGGTGTAGGAGGTGTATCGCACTCACCAGATGCCACCATAATATCGTCCAACATACGATCAACACTGTTAGAATTTACCTAAAATTATTGGGTTATCCTATACATCACTTAATCTGATTGACTACTTCAGTAAAATTGGTTTGCTAGAAATATTTGAATAAATTTTATCGGCACGCTTTATATTTCAGTAACATCGAGTGGAACTTAAGAGATGAATCTTATCTTAACGAACCCTACTAACCCTACTAATCTCTCCATTTTAACTTCTCTGATAAAATGAGATGAGAAACTGGCTCACTGACTGCTTTTGAAAATGCAGAATAAATTTTCCACTACAGCTGACCACTGTTCGCATAACAGTCTAAGCATTCAGTATCATTGTGCTTTTTCAATGTCTTTTTTAACAAAAATTTGATTTGTTAAGTAAAAGTGGAGAAGAAAATTAATCAGCCTTACATATGCAAGAAAACGACACAAAGAGATAGAGCAAGAAGGTACGAAAAAATAATTAAAAATAAAATCCAAAGAAAAGGCTTGATGAAACTAAAAAACAAAATAACCGGAAGATTAGTTTTTATTGCTTTTATTTTCCTTAACAATCTTTTCTTCCAATTAACTTCAGAACAATATTTGCGGTCTTGATTAGCATAATGTTACTGTTGTATTGATGCTAACATCTAGTTCATAGATTACGGACTAATGATGATATTAAATCCGATCATCAATTTATATTTCTGATTCAATATGCCTCACTTTACTAATGCTCGTGGTCGTCCACTTTTTACCTTAGCTTATAATGTACAGACAACGATATTTTTATCCTATAGAACGCCTCTTTTCTTTTTCCTACTTCATTTCTACGTTTTATTTCTTCCTTTTCTAACTTACAACAGGGAAAGAATAACATAACAAAATATGGAAATATCCTATATTTTTAGAAGCAATAATTTCAAGAAACCAGAGTCTATTGAATGTGTTTGACTATGGCTCCATGGATATTATTTTTCAGTTTTCTTCACAATGAAGTTATTTTGAAGAGATGATTGTATGGTAAACTTCATCCTCTCATAACTTCCAGGTTAAGAGAATTGATCCGGTTATCCGTTTACTTAACGTCAGATCTTATGAATGAATCAAGTTGTTCTTTCAATACTGCCGATTTATATTATAATAGTAATATCCACAACTTGCACACCTACTTGGCATGTGAACTAGATGAAGCAATCATAGAATTCATTTATATTTAACTAAAAAGATACGCGTTTGAAGAAAATACGAGATAAGAGAAGGTCAAACCCGTTGGATGATATAGCAACGAGGTGACGTTTCGGTACACATAAAGAATGCGCCCGGTTCTGCTTGTTCATTGATGACAGCCATCTTTCAGACCATAATTGACGTTACGTTGATTAATTACTGCAACTGATAGCTGCTGTCGAAATGATAGTAAAATTGCTGTTGATGTCGTTGTTATTTGCTAAGCAATAAATAGGTGAATTTAGTGTGCAACTGGGAAAAAGCTGTGACGGAGTAATAAATAATTCTGATAATAACGATACTGTCAATGAAACCGACGATAATGAGCAATGAAACAATAACTGTACCATCCTGTAAATATATACTATCACTGATTCACTGTCACAACGATGAGTCATATTAGGATAACGTCGTACTAACTCATAGCATAACTCCTGCAGCATTACTTAAGTGAAAATCAAACCCATTTCATGCGACATATTCAATTCCAATTAATCAGAGTCATTTACATATAATACTAATACTGCAAATATGCAAATTATTAGTGCTAAGTGGTATAAGAAGAGGACAGGGAAGGATGCATGCATGTACATTGTGAAAATATGGATCAGCATTGAAAGAGAATTGTGATTGTACACTTCAAAAGGGTGGTTATAAAAGGGAGAGAGAGACTTGCAAAATGTGAGGAGATTTGCTAAGTTTCAAAATACCGAATGGACATTTTCCTTCTATCACAAATAGAATTATTGACCAAATTTCTTTTTTTGGCTTGCTAAGTGACTCTCCTGATTCGTGCTGTTGATCGCTTAATTACTCTCATACCTGAGACTATTATGATTGCTGAAAATAATAAAAGATTATTTAATGTATTTTGTTAATTTTTCTCATCCTCTTTATTAGCATATTTTTTTAATGATAGATAATAATGCTACTGGATTCAAATTGGACATGGAACACATTCAAAGTTAAAGAGAGCGAGACAATTTTATGATGAAGTGAACATGACATCTCGGAAATTCAGGGAAGAGAAGAATAAAACGTAGGTACCAAGAACATGCGATGCAATATCGCAAATGGACGAGGTAGTCAGCTGACAATATCACTGATAGAATCATCACGTATGCCCACTCCGATCCCTTGCCGACGATATCACACATCTGAAATACTGCGCAGGAAAAGTGCGCGGATTAGAGAGACTATCATCATTGCAGTAAATACGTTCACCAATGAGTGCTGCGGACACGCGTATATTCATTCATCCGCCCACACATTTGCCTTCACATATACACATCCACGTGTACGTGTACATCCAAATACATACGTGCTCATAGGTCTACGCACACGCGCATGCATCGCATGTACTTGCATGCGCGCGTATTGCGTATGGAGCAGTAATCTACCCATTAAACAATACGTGCATGCATACAACGTACAATGCTTATTTACTACAGGGAAATAGATGCAGAAATGAAGAGATGAAAAGACGAAAGATTAAGGCGCAAGTGACCTTCCACCTTGTAGCAGTGTTGCTAAATTAAAGGGATAGTGAAAACGTTAAGTGATATACGAGAAGTGCGGCATATGACGTGCATTTGTCCAATATCATACATATATCAATGAGATGCCGCTCTTGTCAGCACGGCCAGTTATCTCTAAGGGAGAGAGAGGAAGCGCAGAGTGACCTGCATGGAGTGACAGGAGAGAGTGAGTGAAGAGAGGGGAAACTCTGAACCACCCACAGCTTATACAGCGGAATCGCTTGCGACAGTGACAGCAACGACAGAAACCTCCTCCCGATATGGGCGGCGTCGCGTCCTGTCGCAAAGGATGCGGTGCGATGGCAGGGATGCTTGATGTGTGCCGTGCGTGTACCGCGTGCACCCCTCCTCCCTTCCCTTCATCTGTGTGTTTGAGAAGGAATGCTGGAGAGGCGACGACCAATGTCTCCGAGCAGAGAGCTCTCGGAGATTGACGGTTTCACCGACCAGGAGGTTATCAGCAAAGGTGACCAGGAGCATTATCAGCAGAGAATTAGCAGAAAAGAGGAAAAGCTTTAGCGAGTAAAAAATTGCCGTCAAGTCATAACCATCCCTTTATCTACTGGAAGTACTTTGATGCGGAGGTACCGCAATGCTCAATCTTCGTTAATTTCACTCTAGCAAATTATCCATTTGCTTCGATCATCTCTTCTTTTTCGTGATATAAGGAACGTGACTTTCTGAACTTGCACAGTGCAAGTAGAGTCTCATTCATAGCATGCCATTCATGCTAACCGTAATCATGCCATTGTTATCTATCGCTGGTACCATCTCCATTCTCCTCTCTCTCTCTCTCTTTCTCCACCTTACTTCATCGATCTTTCTTGATGTCACAAAAATTATGAACACGCAAGAAAAGATAGTCCTGCAAAAGGGGCAGGTTCGAGAACACGAAAAGGAGGTTGCTGCAAATGCATGCGCACGTGACGAAAATTCGTCAGTTGTTGATGATCATCAATCTCGGCAGAAGATGTGAAAGGACGCCCCGAAGAATTCTGCAAAAAAAGTGTTGGGAATCCTAGGAAAGATAATTTGAGGTCAAATTGCATACTTATTCCTTCTAGAAAAACCAAATCCTTTCATTCTGTTATTACCCAAACGATCACATGAACCTGATGCATTTTTAAAAGTAAATTTCCAAGAAAATAAATAATCCTAAAAGCACGCATTTTTCCCCAAGGCAAGTTATATACAAACATTTCATGATTCGTGATCAAATGAAAAGACGTGATTCTGATTCCAAGAGAGCAATTCACCGTTGCGTTGTATTCAGCGCTGTAGCATCACGTCATACGAAGAGAGAAATGGAGTGGTGAGATGGTTCCTGCTTCTTCCATTCCTAAGACAAGAGACCTTCTTACACGTTGCATCCAATGAACAGGGCTCTCAGTAAGGTCTTATTCTGCCTATTTTCCCACTCTACTTTAAATTTTCTTCCACACCTGTATTAATATATGGGAGAGCTTTAAAGTTTTGTAAGCAACATATATATATATATGTATAGAGAGAGAGAGAGAGAGAGACGTTATTTAAATATGTTAGAAAGAGAGAGCATGACGTTATCAAATGCGCCTAAAAAGCCTTACATATCAAGGGGACAGGATTAAGCAGCTTGATGTTTCTCAGCATCTATTGTCCATTCATTCCTCTACCTCTGCTTCATTCCCTTTAAAAAAAAGCATCCGAGCAATTTTACACTCTGTAAACAAAATTTTGATCGAATACAGTCCACGTACGTCACTGTTCAGCTATGATATTTTTTTCTAAAATCTAATGTTACTGAGATTTTAAGTTATTGTCTCTAAATGAAGAGACCTAAAAGTAAATAAATGGAATTACGTATTCTGAAACTGGTCTTGCATAAAATATTCTATGGCTAATAGTGTAGCATATACAAGTTTCCATTGCAATTAAGTACTGATTACCAAGAAAATCGATGAAGTCTGCCTGAATCTTTTATTTAAGCCAACTTAGGATGAAAAATGTTATCATAATTTAAATACTAACTGATGCTACTTAACTTATCAGAATGATCAGAGCAGGGATTCGAAATGCGTCTCCCAAAACAAAATACAAAATTCGGTAAATTTATCACACGGATTACGTATAAGGATGTTGCCGTGGAATTGACGGAATGGATTGCTAACTAATCAAATTCTCTTCTTCTATCCTCAATTAAGAATGTGGGGAAAGAGATAGCAAGAATGAAAGTTACAATCAAATACGAATATTCTCCATCACGTCATCAATTTCAATACGTAGCTGCTGAATGCGATAAATCGATCTAGACGTCCATGAACGAAATGAAAAGGAACAAAAGGAGAGAGCAAGTTTAAATTAAATTTTTTAATCATTAGTTTGAGAGATGAAAGAGGAAATTATCCTTCCTTATCACATTTTAGCACATTGAACTCTCACTTACTCTCACTCGATTTGGAAGAATTCATTGAAAATATAAAATGCTAATGGATTTTACTAGTAGCATATTTTCATCTCATAAAAACATGCAAACTACTTCGACATCGGGTACTTCCGTTTCCAACAACTAATGTGATAATTATACCAATAACGAGTAATGATTATGATGGCAATGATAAACAATGGTAATGATAACGACACTGATAACAATGATGATAGTAATATGATAACGGTGATAAGCGATAATGACGATAATGATAGCTCTATGTAAACTGAAGTAAATAAGACACTGATGATAATAATAATGTGGAGGGACACCTTCTCTTAGCATCCACTAGGAATTTACAATCTATTCTTTTTTATTGGCAAAACGTTACTGTGGGGCTTGTGAGAGAGAAGAATGATAATTTTAAGGCATAATCTCTCATGCTATTCTAAGCCTTTCTATGCTTAATCCTTTCTATCAGTTAAAGACCCGTTATTGCATAAGATAATTAAGAATAAGAAAAGGACCAGTTCGCTAGAATCTTCCTTTACAAAACGAACGAGTGCTTTTCTTCTTAGGCCAACCTATCTCATCTTCAAACTGCACTGCCTTTTATCACACATGCACATGCACATGCACACGCATACACATACTTAAGTTATGCCACATCACATGAACACAAACATAGGAACGGTTGCAATAGCACCGTGTCCACACACATACATACACGAATAGCCCCAGTTTGCAACTCAGTTTAGGATCTCTAAGCAACCACACCTTACCTCTGTTTACTGACTGTCAAGTAGGCTTAAAGAAGAGGAAAGGTAAAAGGCACATTTGGTCATGAGGTCATGCAAATGTGCAAACATCTGTTTACAGTAGTAAGAAAGATAAGATACAAAACTGAGTTATTACCGTGTTTCGTTGATTTATAAAATGGTCATCTTGTTGTCTTCATTGCAGCTATGAAAGCTGAAATTCTCAAATTAGAATTATACCAAATGGTGCGAAACATACAGGTTTATGGCCATTATTTGATCAATATTGGTCTTACATTGATTCCATCGTCCGGTAGACTTGCTATTTATCATATTCCATTCCTGATACCATATCTGTATTTGTCATTTTTGATCCATCTAACAAACACCTCAATGGCTAGTTGCCGTTGTGTTCAATTTAATTCCACTGGCACTTTCCAATCACCAGATTTTCCTAAAACTCCATTATTATTCTTATCATCATCTCCATCATCACAACTCCAAAATCCATTTTTATGCTTCTTATATAAATTTATAGCTCCTAATGGATATATCATTGAAGTGACCTTTGATTATTTCCATTTTTCACCACGAATTGATCGGTAAGTGATTAATAAAAGAACTCATTTTTGCACTGCAGCAATTTAGATGTAATGATTATTTAAGATTATTTGATGGTACACCGGATGGACTGATCGATGAAACAACCGCTTATAGCGATGAATTCTGTGCCCGAGAGGTAATGTTCCTTGAATATACATTACTTCATTAGTATGATATCCTCCGATAAGTTACATCTTTTTAAGATTGAAGTTGGACAAACATTCTATTCTCATACGAGATATCTCATATTTCATGTGCAGTTATCTGGTACCTCCAAGGGTTTCCATGGTATTTACAATTTTATTCCTAAAGGTAACCCTATTCTTTCTACTCATTAATCTTGTAGGTAGCAAAAATTGAGAGGAGGATTAAATTAGAAGCGGTCTGTCTTGACTTCCAATTAGTTCATTTGTGTTCACTTTCAGAACGATTCCTTTCGGATGCCATTGAAATAGAACCATGTCGTTTTCGTGTTGATACCTTAGCCGGTAATTTATTCTCACCTAATTATCCATATTTTTATCCTACCTCTGCTAATTGTACTTACTATTTGGCATCTCGTCCACATTTCAATTTGATAATTTCCTTAGAATATCTCAATTTAAGACATACTTGCTATGAAGACTTCATTAACATCTATCAAATGCATCCAAAGGTAAAGCAATCTTTCATTCCTTCCTAAAATTTCAAGCATTTTTTATCAGTGAAATCTTTCCTGATATAAAAATGTATGCTAATTAAAATCGTTTTAGTAAAAGTTTTGAAAAAAATGAAACAAAAGGGAGAAAAAGAGAGAGAGAGAAAATGAGAGAGGAAGAGAGGTACTCTTATCTCTGTCTATTATTTTGTGAAAATTTCGGAATTCCCAAACATTTTAAAGAAATCAGTATTAAAAATATTAAGATTCATCTTGAAAAACTCTGTTACGATTCAATTCCACCATATCAAATTCAAACGAAGCGTGGATATATCATTGAATTTCATGGTGGTAACAACAACGTAGTAAAAGTGAGTCAATTATGCATGTTAGTATTTATGTTCTCTGAGAGTTTTGGGAAATAATCACTCTGTCATTCATGTTATCATTTTGTTGGAAAAATATTGATAATTTATTGATAATATGATTATTGATATTTCAATAATTTATTATACTTCGTAAAATTTAGTTAAATGTTTGAGTATCTTTTTTAATCAAAAGTACTACTATTGTTCTTGAAGTTTCATTTTGCAGCATTGTATTAGAATATTTGGAGATTTTTAAAACATAAATTTACTGATAAGGATTTACGATTAAAAGATGGATGGAAGAGTTTGTTGGGGAGGAAGATGGCACTGATAAGAGTATTTGGTTATGTTAATCATGCAAAAAGGGGATTTGTTGCCGGATAAAAATTTTAAAGATAGTGATTAATAGTACACATGATTAGGAAACAAAAATTTCATCGTTCATTTAGAAAAAGAAAGAGAAAGGGAGAGAGAATTCCGATTTATTTAACTAACCGTACTGAAGTGATTCCGAAAATATGCAGTAACTGAATTGTGTCTGTTACTTAATTGTTATTTAATAACGCATTGGATAATATTCAAATAACTAAATAAATGAACATTCTGCCCTTCTACCTCTTGCATGCTAATTAAATTACCAAAATAATTGGAAAGATCTTAAAGTGGTTTTTTCTTACGTTCATATAATCAAATCTCTTTTCTCATAATATAGCTGATTTATCAAAACAGAAAATAAAGTAAATAAATTATGCTAGAAATGTAATAAATAATAGTCTGATTATAATGATTAAAATAAAGAAGAATAAAGAATTTTAATATATTAGCAAAATTAAAAAAAATGACACACTTCGATTTTTGAAAGAGCGAAAGCAAATGCTTTTTCCAAACAAATTAAAGAAAGCATTTCTAAAAGCCTGTAGTTATACTCTGAATTATTGAATTCAATCATATGGCAGAGGGAATTCATTTTTGCTGTCATTCAAATTCACTTCAGTTTACTCTGGAAAATTTGAATGAATTATTTACGAAACAAAAATTGCCTAATCATATTTTCAGCAGAAACTCTATTGTATTGTAACTTGCAATATAAAAAGTAGAAGGGTATAAAAAATAAAAGATCATTTGCGATCTTATAGAAAAAGTAACTCTTTCAGGCTCGTGGTTTTCATATTTCATTCAAATATTTATCCGAGACAATGCTTAATGAAAGCAACAATCAGCTGGCCAATGATAACATTCCATATTTGGCTTATTCATCATTGTCCTTGTTTTCCTCTCATCCTTCTATGTTTTCTTCAGCTATCATCGATGTTCAAAGTGATGAAATCGGTTCAAGTGAGTTAGTTTGCATTAATCCTTCTCCTTATCCATTCCATCTTTCAATTTTGGAATTCATTGATTATTTTTCTCTCTCCCTCTCTCTCTCCCTTTCTCCATCTATAGCCTTTTCTTCTACGAATGTTTTTAGGCCTCATAAGAGCTATTTTAGCGAGTTAAAAGATGAAAATAGATTGTAAGAAGTTTATTGCTTTTTTCCTTACATTATTTATGGCGATATTTGGGCGTAATGGTAAGTTTAAAGTAATTCCTTTAAAATTATTTCATCTTTTTCTTTATTTCATCCTTTTTTAAATCCATTATGAATTAAAATATACCAATAAATTTTATCATAGAGCAGTAAATTATTTCAGGAGAACGTTGCCCAGTAAGGATCATTTCACCCTCAGTAGTTGATAACGATTCACTTTTGTCAGGTAGTATCTCAGGTATTCTTAATTCAACACAGTACGTGGATAGGGACGATCCATTCAAATGTCAATTTATATTTATGGGTGGTGGTACCGAAAAAGTTCAAATTACGTTCCTCTATTTTAATTTGTATGCGCGGATGCCCAATTTGAATAATATAACCAATAGGTGAGTTAGTGACGGTAAGAATATTTGGTACTTCCTGTTTTCCAATGTCTTCTAATCCTTGTAATTTAAAAATATGTAAATGAATTATAAATTCTCCTGCCCACAGTTGTACATTTAAGTTCAAAGAATAATACTAATTTATTTGCTAAAGCGGAATTATCATGCTTTATAAACATTAATTCTGTTTTTAATTATCACTTTGTATCATTGGGTAAACCATTCGGTGAGCGGTCCTCAAAAAAGCTGTAATTCGAAACGGGATACATTTGAAATAATAGTAGATTATTGATGTTGATATGAGGTTATTTGAATCGATAATTATTGAACAATAGTTTGAAGATGTGATGAAAGCGATCACTTATCAGCTCATGTACTGATTGGTACTCGCATGTCTCGGATCGAGGACTTCTGTGGTAATGAAACACCGCCGCGATTAATGTCCACCAAAAATCTATTAACTTTGGATTATATTGTTCGATCCACCCGAGCAACAAGACAAATGATGACTAATGCTAAAAAATTTGGATTTGTACTAAAATATCAGTTTCGATCTGATTTAGGACTATCAGAAATGGATGCCGAAATCAGAAATGATTTGAGTGAGTTTTGTTTTCATCATTAAATTATTTCCCCTTCTCAATATAATTTTAGCAATTTTTTATTTTTGTCAATTTCGTATTTCATGCCTGTTATGTTATTTCCTGTTCAACCTGAACATTTCATTAGAAGTAAAAATCAGTATTTTGATATACGAAGCGGTTTAAATAGGGATAGCTTAGCTAAAGTATCATTTCACAAGTCATCTACTGCAACATCAAGCTTTTCACAATACAATTATTAGGATAGTTTTGTTTCGGTTACAGATGATCTTGAAAAATCTCGATTCCACTATTTTAACATAAAACCATGAAATTAATTACATAGAGTGTGAAATACAACAGTTGTTTGCATTTCAGCTTGTCATTATGAGTTTAATTCATCTCGACGCAGCTCAGGTGATATTTTCTCTCCTAATCACCCCGGATATTATCCTCGCAATATTGATTGCCATTATATATTTCATGGAACTGAGAAACAAGTTGTTGCCATACATTTTGAATATTTTGATGTGGAAGGATTAACTACGTAAGTCTTCGATCATTTATTTTTATTATCTCTCTGATTTTCATATTTTTTTAAATAGAAGTAACAATTATTCTCGAATACTAATACATGTTTCAGATGTGATGACAGTACGCATAGTGATTATGTGCTGTTCAGCAACTACCAAACTCAAGATCGTACTAATCGTCGCTATTGTGGTCAGATTTGTCCAAGAGATTCAATTGTTAGTGAATCGAACTATTTCCGGATGTTGTTTCGCTCTAATGATATTTTTGATGCCACTGGCTTTTATGCTCATTATCAATTTATCACAGAACGTATGTCTTTGATCAAACTACGTAATTGAAAAAAGCATTCTTTAAGTATTCTTATTACACCGTCTCGTTTTGAATTAAATGAATGACAGAAGTGATATGCAGATTGCAGGAGGGAAAGTATGACGTAATTGCTGATAAAAATGATGATAATAGGAGGTTTGGGAGCTGCTGTGTTACACACTATTCTGCTAAATTCTGTGTTTGAAGTTGAAGATACTTCTGAGATGCAACGAAGTTCAACAATTAATCCATAAATTATTTGCAAAATGAATTGTGCAGTTAATATCTGTAGACTTCTAATCACAGTTGAAAAGCAAGCACTTGTTAAATTAAGACTATCAGTGATTAATATTCAAGGCAGATTACCCAAAACTCTATGAATAGTGTTCGAGTAATGCGTTACTTACTATTTAAATATCCTCACATATAGATATCGTAAGTATGGAGCGAATTTCACATTGATTTATAGTCACGAATGTTTCAGAGGTATCACAAATCAACCGTGTGAAAGTGACCGCCAGTGGGTGTTCGTTTGTAAGGTTATCAAAAACATGGCCAGCTATTCTACTGCCTTTGGTATTCGTTTACAGACGAACTTCATGATTTGCAAGAACTCTTGGAATATAGGGTCTAGTACGAGAAACGCCTATCAGCGTGTCTTAGATCTATCTGATAACTACCAAGCAGTTGGCGGCAATAATGGAAGTACAACTCTTTTTGGAATGATACTTCTTGCGCATTACTGAATATATTGTTAGACACAGCTCGTTTATTGTATAAAGTTTGAATCCTACATGTTATTGTTAGTATTCATTTTAAATTTCTGTATTCACTGGAAATTAGATCATCTTAACACATCAACAAGTTTAAGTTATGATAAATAGTTATGATAAGTTGGTCATAGTTATGATAAAGTAATATTGTCTTTTGCTAGTAACAGATCATGACAACTACCTCCAATACATTCAAATTCTTCAGCACAATCACGTATCGCCAAACTACACAATCGTCCTTCCACTTTGATGCAAAGGCCAGATTGGCACACCTCGCCAGGTTGACAGCTTTTCTCGAAGCATTCTGAAATATCGCAAGACATCACAAATTTCCTCTATCTCATTATTACTAACATAATTTTTAACATCTAATATCATTATTACCATTTCTCGTGCAGCGTCCATTGATGCAAACATATGGTCTAGGACATTCTCCATAACACAATAGTCCTTGAAGATGCCTACATTGGCCCTCTCGACAGGTGTGATCCGGTGGACAACGATTTGTGCAGGGATCCAAAATGCATCGTCCCTCCACACAAACTGTATCTACAATAACTTCGGAAGTGAGATGTACTTCACACACACCTTATACCTGATATCCTCATTTTACAAATTCTATATTCATTAATAGTAATATGCGTTTTTTGAGAGTTCTACATTCATTTGAGAAATCACCACTTTGTCTTATTACCTATTTTATTTTTAATTTGAGTAATTGCCTTGTTTCCCTACACACTTTTGCTATTTACAATATAAATTTTGGATCGAAAAGTAATATTTCCATTTTCTTTTTTGAAACCGATAAATAGTATTTTAAGGGTTTTGGCTAATTGAATAAGCAATTAAGTAATCGTACTTCCTTGGCATGGCCTAGACGTGCAATTTTGACCGATAGCTGTTTGACATGTACTCTTTAAGCAAAATGAACCGGTTTCACAGCTTACGTGTGCACAACCTGAAAAAATTAAATACTTCTTTGAAATTCAAACTTGAATTTGAATTCGAATTTAAGAAAAACAGATATGAAAATCATATCTTCATCACTTTCAGTTTTCCCTTCCTCAATTTCATAACAAATCGTTTTTCCTCCCAAATTTTATGGCGTCTAAATTGAAACGCTATTTACAATATAAACAAATGTTCAAAAAAACTAAAGATTGGTTTTTATCTTAATTTACTTTTGATTTAATTAATTACTGTAGTTCAAATATGATATTTGAATCTGAGACCCAGTGACATATTTAAATCAGAAAAGACATATTTGAATCTGCGACACAACGATCGTGTTGACACACTTCGCCGGGATCACAGTTGCATGAAATTGACTTCCTGAACGATTTGCATTTATTCTGGACGCACTTGAATGTTGGACCACAATCAAAATGTGTTATGCAGAAAGTATTGTTCACTATCAGACATTTCCCATCTTGACATAATTCGTTCTCGGTACATTCTACTCCAAAACATCCTGAAATGAATGATAACACAGAATTCAAGAATAATCATGATCTGATAATGCAACTAATTTGTATATTAATAAATGAATTTAGTAATTCATTGAACTATTTATTCAGAGTTCACTGCTATTCGCTTAGTTCTTTTCAACTGAAAGTAATGATAATTGATTTTGGACAGGAACTCGAATTTAGAAATATTAAATTATGACATTTGTCATTAAAAGTAGTTGTCGTCAAATGACTTATAACTCCTGAACGACACAAATGAAAACTATCATTACACTAAAGTAAAAATAGAAAGTTACAAAGTTCTAATTTCAAATACCTTTATCACTGTGATTGTTTCAAATAAACAACTTACTATCTTCGACACATCGACCATTGATACACTTCCCTTTTAGGCCACAATTCGAAGTAATGGATTTGAACTGATGTTCGGATAATTCTGTGTTTCGATCACAAGGTAAACCGGCTGTTGGATAACATCGTCCCTGTTATCAAATACAGTTGTAATTCAAAAGGAAAAAAGAGGAGCATGATACTTTTGAGAGGATTTTATGCCTGAAAATTCTCTATTATCAATTAACCATTCATTTAGTAAAGTTTTGATATAAATGAAAAATTGGAAGAATGAATTGAAAAAAATTGCCTTATAGCATCTGAAATTAGCATTGCATTTTACTTCTTTACAATCATATGGCGCTATTATATTATTATCAGAGTAACACTCATCAGTTATACAAGTTAAATTCAGTGGGCATTCAAATTGGCCAAATATGGGTGGACAAAGCGTTCCAAAGGTATCATTCACAATGTATGCTAATAGTATGAGAAATGGAAGCATCTTCACTCTGAAATTAATTAATTATTTGAAATGATAACATTAAAATATGGCGTCTGAGAGATTTTCATAATATTTCAAAATGATTGAAATCCATATATAAATAAGATTTAAAAAAGATAGTCCACAATTTTTTTTTCTAATAATTGTGGGCTATCTTTCTTAAAATTTCTTAAAATTTAAGAATTAAAAAAAATTGCTGTCATTGACTGTCCAAGTCGATGAAGTGGTGGATACTAATAATGTGGATATCTATAGCTTTATGTAAGTGACCACAGAGTTGAAATTTAAAAAGTTTAGTTAAAGGGTTAATTGGTTGATGGATTATGAATTATGAACTGTTTATTTAAAAGGAAGGAAAGAACAAGGCACATTTTAATGATACTGAAAAATAGTAATTCTGTAAAGAGTTGATCGACAACCATGTGTGAATGCAAATCTCCAAACAGTAATATCAAAATGATTTTTTATAGTTTGTATTTACTTGATAACAATAGAAAAAACAAATAGGACATCGTCTGATTATAATATATTTATACTATTATATTTTCATGCTTTTGATTTCTAGCTTTAATGGAATAGTATCATATCAATAAAACTTTAACTTATAATTAAATTACGACAAAATTTGACAAGTTTTATATTCATCCATTTAAACAATTCTATAAGAATTATTGTTAAAATTAAATTGACGGCTTCCGTTTTGTACGATAATAATCAATCAGAAGTTCTATTGCGATTGGACTTGTAAAGTGGGTTAAATGGCGCAGTTTCTTCACTCTGAATTGATGAGCATTTTGCCAACTTTCACAATCATTGTGTAATTTGAAAGTATGAGATGAATACTTAATTAATCGCCATTGATATTGTTTAAAGTTGTGAATTTTGTAATATTACTTTTTATAATGTTTCGATAAACGAATAAAACAACATAAAAGTGTTAAGTAATATAATCGTTCTGAATATTATAACAAAGTTATATCTAAAAATTTATTAAAAAGAAAAAAAAAAACGAAATCTGGAATTTACGTTCATGTTGAATTGGATATCGAATTTCCTAAACAATAATCTAACAGAGAGTGTTACCACCAAATTTAGCTTTGGATAAATTCAAAAGACTGAGTTAGCAGTTTACAAATTAATTAAAGCTTATATGTACAAACACTGACTGAGAGTTCTTATCTTTTTTTGAAACCAAATGAATTTTTCAGACTATAGTAATCGACTTTACTCTTGAAGATAATTGCAAAGTTCATAATTTAAAGAACTATTAGAAACAATTTCATGAGTTATTATTCGTTATTAAAAGCACTTCAGATGATTGCTCAATGATGATGTCACTGCACAAACAATAATTTCTAAATTTAGCAAATGAAGTTGATGTGCTTTTGATGAAATCAGAGAAATTAATTATGTACGGGAAAAGATAGAAATGAGAATAATTAGGCAGCGGTTGCTATGGTTGTCAAAAGCATCCACCTATTCCACGTAAATCCTCATTGTTAGAAGGTCTTACCCATCTTCGCAGTTACTTTACTGTTTAACTCATCCTCTCGTTTCTAGCTTAAGTTTTAGTCATTGATTTTAAAAGTTATAGATCGAAAATTGCTTGAAAAAAAGGATTATCTATTTATGGATTCACGAGAAGAGCGTATTATCTCATATCTCAATTCACATCCAAAATTTCTGGAAACTTATGCAACTGGGCCTAATGTAACCAATGAGGTATTTCATCGATGGTGCTTCAGGCGTAATATGAGGAAAAAAAAGGAAGTCTTAAAAGATATTACTGGACCATGGATGGTAGGCAAATTCAGCATTTGCTACAGACTGAAATTCCTCACCTTAATTTACTCAATTTTCGAACTTCTGTTGTACAGAAGAAGACGATTAAATTTAATTTAAAAATTACAATATAGTATATATAAATAATATGAAATGTTTAACACATCAGTCTAAAATAATTTAATTGATGATGTATTTAGTCAATTTCAGCACATTTAACCGAATTTCTATTAATTCCTCATATTTATGAATAAAAAACAGCCTTTGTATTTAATACACATTTTTATTCAACAAACAAATTTTACCATGAACATTTAGAAAAGCTTATAAGTGTGGGAATTACTAAACGAATACAGTAAGATTTCTTTTTTGATAATTCATCAGATTATAATATTAATTTAAAATATTAGTATTATCCAAAATAATGTAATTTTGACAAAACTTGTGTATTTTCTAAGCATTTCAGGCAGATGACCTATCCGATCTTCACAATTTACTTATCTCGAGTGGAAACAACATGCCTCTTATTCTATATGAACTAGGCCATGCTTGTGCACAACTAACTCATAATGAATTGTTCGATGTGCTAATGTACAGTGATAATAATGCTTACCTCATCAACCGGACAGAAACCAATGTCCGATTGAAGCAAGTGACTAAGGAGAAACGACTACCGTCTATGTATACGAAAAAAGTAGAAGATCACTCGGGAGTCTTACTTGGTTAACTCCTTACTACTTATTGTTAATATTCTTGTTACTAATTGTTCTTAACTGTTACTATCATGATTGTTTATTAATAATTATTAATTATCACTGTTGTTATTATTAGTTATATTATTATCATTATTATTGTTACCATTACTATTAATATTATTGTTATCATCATTATTAATGACAGATAGTAGAGAGTAACAAAGTTGGTCAAATTTTCAGAAAAATTATGAAATTTTCGAACTGAAGAAATGTAATCTGTAAGACTATGAAACTTTAGAATTTAATAAATCTATTATTATGAATGACCTTTTATCAAGTCTTCCAAATTTCAGATCTTTTCGGATCAGAGTGAAAGAAAGCAAAATAAATGTAATATTTTCATTCTTTATTCCATATTTACAGGAGAAATTCATTTCTATCATTCGCTCACTGAACAAGATCATACTTCCATTAATATCCTTTGCACCTGGGGAAGCGCTCTTATCTATTATGCACAAGTAATTTATTTTTAATCAGTTTTTTCCCCACTAATTCTCACTTCCTCATAATGCAAAGTTCAAGAATCTGAATTAATTGATGAAAAATGGAATTGAAATCCTCAAAAATTTCCATTTTAACGGTTCAAATCCCACATTTCAACAATTTTTTCTTCTTGAATGCTTAATTTATTATGCTTAACACTTTATTTAATTGGAAGTAATTTAGCTGGCATCAAGCAAAGACTATGACGCATGTTTGTGTTATAACAATGAACAACGAAAGTTAAATACTTTCCTGCTTGATGTAGTGAAGTAAGTTCTTTGAAATGTTATACTAAAACAGTTCATAACTCTCCCTGTTATTAGATCCATATTTCAGGATATTGTCAGTATGGATACTGTTATCATCAAAGTTATGGTAAGTGTTATGGTAGTTATTTTTATCAAATAATCGATTTTAATTTTGAAAGATAGAATGCCTTTTTATTCATTTTTTGATAATACAAGCTGTAAGAAATAGCATAATAAATAGTAGGAAGAGAAAGAAATTCATAAAAACAAATTGAAATTAAAACATTTTATTGAAAATTGAAATATTCAGAATTTCATAAAATTAAGTTGAAAGTTTTCAGAATTTTGCTCAGAAGTTAACAAACGCAGATCGATCTTCGCTGTTTCTTGTAGATCATAAAAGGAAAGAATTATATGCAAGAATCTTCGACGTGGGTACTCAACAGGATGAACAAATTAAAATTAACGAAGACAGTAATGAGGAAATTAGGTAACAAACAGTTGTTTACATCTCTCTATCCACTTCGAAAGTTTGATGATACAATGTGGAAGGAATGATCAATATGGGTTGATTATTGCTCATTAAGCACTTTCACAGAATAGCTTCAACTAAAAATCGCGAAAAGAAATGCAAAAAAAAATTTTATGTTATTGATATTCGAGTACAAATGAAAAAGTGGTGAGAATGATTAATGAATCTGAAGGTTAATGAATTGAAAATCCGCAAACTTCTCTCTTCCATGCGCCCTAACCATTCGTTTCATCCAAATGACACTATTCCAAGCGATCCTTATTTGGCAATTTTTTCAACTTCATAGATTCTCAGCCAACAAAGGTATCAGTGGTTATGTTGCTATGACTGGACAAGTTCTCAATATCGAAAATGCTTATGAGGACCCACGATTCAACAAAGAGATTGACCAGAAGACGGGTTACAGAACCCGAAATATTCTTTGTATGCCCATTTTCATCAGAAAATCGTAAGTTTCCTTTGTTTTTTAATGTAATTAATAAGTTTTATTTTTCAGTTTTGTAAAACTTCATTAATATTTGGTTTACTTTTTTAATTTTTACTTTATAAGTGATACATTGCTGCACTCATGTAATTTTTTACTCAATATTTCAATAAAAATGTAAACAGTGTGTTTATCCCGGAAAATTCTGGATTATTCCATCGAATTTTCATTTTATGCTTTACTGTTTAATAATTATAGAGTGATTGGTGTGGTACAAATGATTAACAAATCAAATGGACCTTTTACAAAAGAAGATCAAAATTCTTTCGAAATATTCGCCGTATACTGTGGCCTAGCATTGCATCATGCCAAACTTTATAATCAGATAAGACGTTCCGAGCAGGTTCCTTCTTACAGACGAATTTAAAATATCTAAGATTTGTTGATATAACATAGAGCAATTTGATACTTTTAGTTATTACATTAAAAATATGAGTGAAGAATACGGTAGAGGAAATAAGTATATAATAATATAATTATGATAATTAGAGAATCTAATAAGGTGTGATGGGAAGATTTTGAAAGTTTTCGGATTCAATCATTCTTAGCTATGCTAAATCTTCCTCTAACACGCATTTTCATTCTCTTAAAAATATATTATTTTTTTGAATAAAATTAATTGGAAAATATATGTAGAAGTATCGAGTGGCATTAGAAGTATTGGCATATCATAGTGTATGCAGCAAAGAGGAAGTGAACAAGCTAAAAAGTGTCACAATCGAAGATGACATCACAGAATTGGACAAGTTTGTGAACTCAGTTAATCAACAAATTTCATCTAACATTCACTTTTAACTTCAATAGAATATATCCGATTATCACTTTATCACTTTCACTCCCACCTTCAATCAGCTCTATCATGCGTTTTTTCTGAAACATTACATTTATCATAATACTTGACATAAGTAGAACAAAAGGAAAGATAGAAATCATTCAAAAAAGATGAGGAAAAAATGCTTGATTAAATAATAATTACTATGTTTTTTACAGATTCGAATTCAACGGATTTCAATTAACGGAACTTGAAAAGCCGCTTTATGCTATTTATATGTTTCGAACTTTATTTAAAGGGAAATTGTAAGTTCATTATAATACTGATAATTTATCATAATTACCGTCACCATGTATTACTGCTACATGTCATGGAGGAATCAGTTCTTCATTTTTGAAAATAACAATTCGAATGAATGGAAACGATGAAATGCCAAATTTCATCTAAGTGATCTATGTGAATTATTATTGTTATTTAGAATTCGTAAATTATTTATTTTACAAATTTATCTATCAGTTCTCTCTTGAGAAATAACTATACTGTAAGTGGTACTGTTACATTGGTTTGTGCTATTTCAAAAATCAGCATTTCAGCAATTATGACGAAGATGATTTAATTCGCTTCATACTTACTGTACGCAAGAATTATCGTCAGATATTGTACCATAACTGGGCACATGCATGGACTGTAGCGCAAGCTATGTATTGCTTTCTTAGAGCCACTACAATTTTCACTTTAAAACAGGTTATCTTAAAATTCTGTTTTAAATGATAAGTAAGAATTAAAAGGAAAAGAAAACTGAGATCTATCGGGTATGATGATGAAAAATTACTGAACATTTTGGATTAGTATGACAAGAATTAAAAATAATAACTTGAGATATCAGATTATTTGCAATCTTCGAACTTATACTTTATTTGCATCACAGATAAACTCTACCAATCATAAAATTACGATATTTCACACAGCATCATGTTCTGATACAATTGCAATTCACATGCTTAACATTTACGATGTTATCTAATCTGTTAATTAGAGAATTAACGGTCTTATCTTAAAATAATTGTAGTGATTAAAATTGTATCAACTGTCGATTATTGTAACAATTTCAATTGGAATCCATAAATATCGAAATATTTTGAAACACGATTAACCGCAATACATTTTAGATATCGGTGTGAAATTATAAAAAACGATAATTCATTTAAAGATACATTCTCAAAATTGCTGTATAAATCTTATTATATTATATATGTAGAATAATTTTTACAGTCTCTTGCACTGTATATAGCTTGTTTGTGTCATGATCTCGATCATCGTGGCAAGAATAATGCTTATATGAAATCGATGAGTAGTCCGTTGGCATCAATTTATTCAACATCAGTAATGGAACATCATCATTTTAATCAAACTGTTATTATTTTACAACAGGTCCTTTAATTTTCATTCTATGCAACAAATTTTGACCTAACAAATAAATATCGTTATAAGATAATTTGTAGCATATTTTAGGTTGGACATAATATTCTTAAATCATTCTCCTCAGAGGAATACAAAGAGATATTGAGTATTATTAAGCACTGCATATTAGCCACTGATCTGGCAGTTTTTGCTAACAATAAAATGGAACTAGAAGCAATTCTAGCTGATGGTACATTCAGTTGGGACAATGAAGATCATCGGTAAGCAGCAAATTGAAGAATTACCATTTTCGAATTTCCTTTATATTCAAGACGGTAAGTTAACGTTTTCAGATAGATAAATTACGAAAGCTTTTCAAGTGAAATGTTTTTTACTTGAATCATTAAATAAGTAACAGGAAAGAATGAATACGGATGAAATTTTGAAAAATTGTTCAATCTTTAGTCGGTTTCAGGCTCCTGATGAAAGCTATTTTAATGACTGGTTGCGATTTAATTGCGGCATCGAAGCCATGGCCTGTCCACACGAAAGCCGTGAAAATAATATTCGAAGAATTCTATGAACAAGTTAGTCGTTTCGATTACGTCTACCGTCTTCATCCATATCCATTATTTCGGCAGAAAAATTTAGTCTATTTTTGGAATGTCAGAGAGTTCAACTAGCGGAAATTTCATAAAGGAAACTAATTTTACTGAAAAATGTGACTTGAATTATGTTACGGAATGACTGAAAAGCAGTTCCCTTTAGGTACTTAAAATTTTATTTTTGCAAGTGATAAATTTGAACAGATATTCAAGTTCACTTATATCATTTTAACTTAAATCAAAATTAATTGTGTGCAAAAGTTTAGTGAGAAATCAAAATGTAAGCGTTGTGACAGAGGTCAGATGACGCTGAACAAATTGAACATCCATAGTTTTCAAGCCTATCCATGATGAATATTCCGATCTCTTGATAGTTGATTACTTTACATGAAAGTTAGTTCATTATACGCAGGGAGATGCGGAACGACGAAATGGGCAAGAACCGATTGCAATGATGGATCGAAAAAAAGCAAACGAGTTGCCACAAATGCAAGTGACTTTCATGAAGTATATTTGCGTCCCATGTTATCAGTTGATCGTTACAGCGATACCGGATTCTCAACAGTTACTTGATCGCTGTTTGTGAGTGTTTCCATACTCTTTAATTATCATTTTCAAATAAGTTTTTCCTCTTGAAGAAAGGAGAAAGAAAGTCCTTGAAGCGACAAAATCAATTAAAAAGAAAGAAAAATCGTGATATTCACATCCATTTTTTAAGGTACAATATGAAGAAATGGCAGGAATTGGCTGATGAGCAGAAAAAGGCAGAATTTGAAGATTAATTTAATCGATTTTGTTAAGAACTTGTGTATAAATCTATAAATTGCTTCCAGCAAATATATGCCATGTTTCAATCTGACCATAGTCAGAGTAAAAATGCGTAATACAACAAGCGCTTACATCCAAAGTATAATCGTATTCTTAATGATAAAATGCAATCCAAATATAACTGGAATCAAAACGAAATATAAATATATTATTGAATACGTATCCTTCAAATTGTTAATTCCATAATGGGGAAATTCAATTCATAAATTATAGATAAACTAAATTATTGGAATGAAGCAGCAGTAACAACAATAACAATGGTACTAATACTGTTGATTAAAATAGTGATAAGATTTAATGAACGGGTTCTTATGCTTATTGAACGCTAATTTGTTTAAGTGCTATACCCGTCGATACGGATTAACAAAAATAGGATGCTAAAAGGTGAAACGAGGCCTAGCATTTCAAACTATATTATTGTTCATCAAGTCGAATACCAACATAGAGAGGGAATCATTACAATATCATTTTGTGTATTATTCATACAGATATAGGATCAAGAATAAGGCCCAACATAAAAACAAGAATATACGACAGTGAATTTCATTTTGATGCTTCATCGCTTTTCCATCTAATTGCAGATTTGAAAATGATATATAAATGTCCTATGTTTTTTATTTTTAACTATATAATTGAATTGAACACACTGATTAATTATAAATTAAACTGTAGCATAATACATTCGAATCATTTAATTAAGAATGTATTACTGCTGATTCGACATGCCTAAATTCGATAAGGTTCTATAGGAACATATGGGAGTATGCTGAAATAAACGATGAGAGGATCTGATTACACATACTGACCAAATTAAAGATGCATTGAGGAAGACATCATCTAAAACATTACCTTTTCTCTTAAGATTTAGTCGGTTCGCTAATTTAGCCAACTTTCCTCTCATAAATCTTAGAATACAAATTACTAACACAATGAACAATTATACAAATAAATGAACTTCTGTAAATAAATGAGCATCAGTGCTCCCAATAAAATACAGATAAATCAATATAACACAACATACTGAGACAATATTTCCTTAGGCCTATTTTGTGAACATAAGATGAAAACAGATTCATCCCTCATGTTCATTTTTAGCAAATTACACTTATAAATTAATGTACTGGTGCAACTGTCCTTAACCTACTTTCTTTCTCAAGCTGCTTCCGTTCACGTTCAATTTTCGATTTAATTGCTTTGATCTTTTTCTTGATTACAGCACGATCGGAATGATTCTGAATACCCATTGCCTATAAGAGGAACAAATTAAGAAGAAAAATTTGGTTCGTGATCAAAACGGAATCTTCTAAAATTCCTCCGTAAAATAATGCGCAATGCAATAAATTATAAATCAGCACATTTCATCAGAAGATGCCAACTTTTTTTCTTTACATTGATTAATCTTTATTTATTACATAAAGATTATTTACTTCCTTATATAAATTAGTTCCTTTACCCTGAAAAATTCTTCCAAAATGAAGAAATAAGCCCAGCTATTTAGTAATCATTTTCGCGAAACCAAATTCCAATTAAAAATAATAAACAGAAAGAAACAATATTAATTACTGTAATAAAAGTCTTTGCTCCTAATATAGCAATTAATGTTGGCCCTGGCAGAAAACTTATTTTTTAATGATGACAATTTTGAAATTTCCGCTTTCAAGATTCTTCTTAGTAAAATATTTTGTCCTGCATCATTTTTTAATTTAAACCATGTTTGGATGAAATTTTTACTAATAACTAAAGACGAGAATAATTAGATTTTTTTATCTTGATTCAGATTATCTCGTCCCGTGATTTCGGTAATGGGAATCCTTATTCTAAAACTGATATCAAGTGCACATGGAAGAATTTCGATGTACAGAGAAAAAATTTTAAATATCAAAATATTCGAAGACATTAAAACAGCAAATCTTCCTTTAAGGCTAAAAAAATAATGCCAACCTTGTGGGTCGAAGGCATATTAGATTTTAAATGACAGGGAATTAGTTCATAAAAATTTGAAAACACTGAGTTATTCGGGAAACTCGAACACATAATGATCGAATGGACAAATCAATTGTAATATCATAATTGAACATTTTACTACAACAGACTGTCCATATGTTTTACAATTTTACAACACAAGTGTAGTAGCAGATTATGCTTATTTAATAGAAAATCATAGCTTTTCCAAAAAAATTTCGGAGCGATTCTAATTGTAAAACAGTTCTTAACTTCTGATTGAATTTGCTTCTAAAACTGGTTTGCTGATGATTATAGTGATAAGTAGAAACTTTCTAAGACATTTCAATTTAGAAACCTTGGAGTACACATTTGTCCTTTAGTATTACATGAACTCCATTTTATGGTGATTTTATGGCGACTAAAGGAGAGAGAAAATTTTTAAACAGACCACACAGGAGGAGTTCAATACTTTTTTCAGAATGATTAACAGAAGTTACAAACAAGATGTCATTTGTCGAGATTAAAATTAACCGCACCACATTATAAACATATGAGCAATATTTTCATGATTGTCTTACAAAGATTTCCTTAACTTCAAATTGCAAATTCATCTTTTCCTGGTTTATTTTATGATAAATTTAACATTTAGAAGTGTTTGTTTCAATTCATTGAATAATAAATAATCAATTTAAGAACATTATTTGAAATATTTGCAAAAAAATTCCTGAAAGCAATAAAATTTAATATTAGATGTATAAATAGATTGAGAGATATGAGAAGACATGAAGTGAAATAAGGATGGAATTTTGAGAATGTAAAATAAAAAGATGGAAATGATAACATAATGAATTTTGTTGAAAATCATTCTTAAGAACGTGATGAATGCACAACTGAATAAAAAAAACTTACACCATGGTTGTAACTACTCTACTATCTTTACATATAATTAATTTGAGCAGAACGGAAAAGAGACAAGAGATCTCGGATCTTGGAGAGTATTTTTACTGAAAACAGTTTTTCTTTCAACCGAAAAAATTTATTTCAGCAAATTATGAACTAACATTACCTTCAGTTTGTTCCCATCCAAGTCTAAAAACTTGGTACCATTGATCTGATTAACGGTAAATTCAGGGATGTACTTATCCAAACCCATTTGGATCAATAGTTGACAAACATCATCGCATGTCCAATGTAGTACCTGGAGCCCCTTAATGGTATTTACATTTATCAAATTAGTTGTGCTTTAGCTTCACTTTCTTTATCCACCATCGCTACCGTCCTACGCTTGAATGAACCAATCCAATCCTTTATCTTTAAAATAATTTACAGAAATCTTCCCAAAATCATTTTATGGGATAAATGCCTAAGTGGTCCAATGCTAGTGCTGTCTGAAGGAGTGCAAGACTGCAAGTTTTTAACAAATAAATGACTGTATGAAATCTTCCTGTTTTATTACTGAAAGAGGCGGCATACAGTAAAAAGAAATTTTTTCTTTGGTTTATCTATAACTTAATCGGAATTTGATCATTATAATACAAACATAATTGCAAATTACCTGAATTGACTGAAATGTATCGCGCCAGAATTCATGCTCCGCTAAAATTATGATTTTGATTCAATGTTAAACACAGGAAATTGATGACAACTGTTTTCTATATTTATCGTCATTTCATTCCTTTTAACTATTTCATTGAAATTAATATCAAATCTGTCTTTCAAAAGTTTCCCTTACGATAAATATTTTCTATTTTTATCGTTAAAGTTAACAGTATATCCTAATTAGTATTTTAACTTATTATTTGCTGAGAAATATTAAATTACTTGTGATATAACGTCTTCTCAATGGGAATAATATTCTGCGATGAGCGAATTTGTGAAGGACAGCTGGGCTAGCTGGTTCCGAAATCCGTGGTATTGGGCTATCACGTGATGACTTTTGCTCATCAGACGCATCATCAGCAGCACTTTCGCAAGCACTCTCTGTGCCAGCAACACGACGATATGCTGATGTTGACACTGATTTAGCGGGCTGAAATGTTGCGATGTGAAATGTGAAGAGACGAAGGAACATGAACTTTTTTTCCATTAACCAGTATTTTACATTAAATACTGAAATAAGGAATATCTAAATATAAAATATTACCAAACTGGAAGTCTTAATCGCAAGAATTTTTGAAGATTTTGTAGAGTCATGATCCATTGGGCATGTAGGTTTATAGGCTAGAGCAGGACTGACATCTCGAGCTGCTAACTGCTCTTTCAGCTCCGATAGCTCACCTTCCATCATATTCGTACGCCTGAAATTCACACAAATTATATTAATAATCCATTCTAGTAATCCATTCTGATTATATTATATTATATACATTACTAACGTTTAGTCTCACCGAAATAAGAGTACTTAGGAAAGATGAGAATATACCTTTGCGCCATTTCATCCAGTCTTCTTTCCAATTCTTCAATGCGTTCTTTGAGTTGACTCACTAGAGCACTATAATGAGCATCCTTCTGGCGCAGTTGATCCACATGCGCTTCCTCCCGTTCTAACAATTCTTTTTCTCTGAGAATTAAAATGAAGTATAGAAATAACATTACAAATTATCTGAAAAAATGAATGGAGTTTCTGGACTTTATTAAAATACAATTTTTTTAAGTTTAACCATTACAAGCTATATATGAGAAACTTGTCGCCTATTCAATTTTACATCGCTTCTTTGCCTATCAAGTCGCAACCAAACTTTCACACTTCAAATCTTAGTGCATGCGATGAGTTTTTTGCTTACATTTATATCAATTTCAGGAGCTATTAAATCTAAAACAACCAACCTCTCCTGGTAACTTCGTAAGAGCTGATTTGCTTGCTCATATTTGCTTTCAAGCATAGCATAATGAGCTCTCGAACTTTCTAGAATCTCTTTCATCTGATCAGCTTTCTTCTGCGATTCACTAAGCTCCACTTCAAGATCATCTATGCGTTTCTGTAGCATAGCTCTAAGTTTGTCTTTCAATAATAAAACAGCTTTGCAAGACATTATTAAAATTACATTATCAACATAGAATATGAATTGGAAAAATCAATACTCTAATTTTCCGTTCTTCCTTCAACATTGTTGCTTCTTCGCTATCATCACTATCAACCTCATCCTCGTCCAATTCTCCCGCTTCTCGGAATCGATCTGCCTCTAACGATTGCCTAATGAGCTGTGCAACTTCGCTTTCTTCCAAATTCTCCTCCCGACCTATTGTAAAAACTACCTAAAACAATATTCATTTCAAAAACTTCTACTAGAATATGATACAATTGGGCAGCATAATACAAAATATATAAAAATGCTAACCTCACTTCCGGTAGCTCGTAGAGTTTCAGCAGCGAAGATCTGACTTACACCTACCAGACTGACTCCGTCAACACTTACAATCTGATCACAAACCCGAATTTGGCCATTGCGATGAACTGCTCCACCAGGTGTTATACTTTTTACGAATATTCCCAGTTTTTCGAGACCGGAATCTGCGCCCACTCCCATCCCGATAATAGACACCTAAATAAAAAACCAAATAAATACGCAACGTAGTACGAAGACGAATTCTAAATGTAAATAGTATATCGGCAATAAGACATACTCCTAGTCCTTCAGCGCCTTTTTTCAGACGCACATCGAATATTTGCATTTTATCAAGACGTCGCTCGAGTTCGTACTCAGCACATGAAGCTACCGGATCGATTTCGTCGTTCCGACGGTCATAATCCATAATACTATGCGTTGAGAAAACCTGAAAATCATTATAAATGCTTCTATATACAAATATATTCATATAGCTTATTTGCACTGTTTAGTCTCTTATTATTATAACTATAAAACATGTGGATAGAAGCTATCTTATTTAATTTTCTATTTCATATTTGGAATAGACTTTTCTTTTTAGAATTCAAAATGAATTTATCCTCCTAATAAAAAAAGTACTAACCTTAATCGGGGCGGTACTGAAGGAAACTTTTCGTCCTGCAACATCGAATTCAGGTGAAAGTCCTCGTATTACCTCTGCAACTCCCGCTAAATCGCCATTTGAATCATTTTTCGATCCAGATGGGCATTCTTCCAAAAGTACATCGAAGCCGATTGCATTTCCGATGTCAGCGACATTTTCCTGCAGCTGATTATCATCATCACTCTCCGGCTTACGACTTTTCACCAGCGCATATGTAGTGTGCTTCACTGGCAGTTCCTAAAAATATTTACGGGTTTTCGCATCGGAAAGTATTCATCGAATACTTACTCAGGAATCAAACCGCATTCGCTTTCAGATCATCTAAGTTATACGTATAAGCACAGCTTATGCATACATCTCATTTAGGTTTAAGAAAAATTTTTTGAGAACCAGTTGGTGAACCAGATTTAATTTTTTTTTAATTAGGGGACTATAATGGACAAAATTAATAAATAAATTTCAATAGAAATCAAAGAATTGAAGATTATGAAGTTATTTGTCAGCGAGAGAGAATTAATTACAAATAGTTTTTTTATTTCTTTATGCAGAAATCGTCTTTGATCTACGAAGCATTTTCATTTTATATATCAACTCTAACTAGCAAAACAAGCATTAGCTGGTCCTACGTAAGCTCAAATGTCTGAGCAATTGGCGAAGCCTAATGAAAATAAAGGACTATTCTTGAAAGCGAGATTTTGGTAGACGAAAAGCCAACGTTTTTATTGATGTAATGGAGAAAAAACAGCTATTTTTTAACCTTATCACTTTCATCTTGCGCTATTCCACTAATTGTATCAGCATTTCCCATCCTATCAGTATCACATGCCCCATTCATGGAGAGACTTTCCAAGCCACCAAATCGTCGTTTATAGAATGAAGGGTCACGCCAATAGGGTTCATAATTGATCTTTTTCGTGGATACTGAATCCAATGCAGACATTGGGGAACTGCAAAGCACTATTTATAGTGAGCAAGTTATAAACTAGAGCGATAGAAGAACGATTTTTAGGAAACGAGAAAATAATAAATTAATAAGGAAAGGAGAAAGGAATGGATAGTCTAATTACCTCCTCAAAGAGTCAACCCCCTTAATTCGTGTAGCGAGAGGAGAATGTGTTGTAGATAACCGATCCAAATCAGATACTAATTCCGAAAAATTACGCGTTACCTGAAATTTACCGCTAAATAAAATTAGATTAATAAAAGTGATATCCATAGTTTAAAAAGAAATATTATCAATCATAGGTTATAGGTTATACGATTGTCATTTTTATTATTCAAAGCATAGCACTGTTAGCAGTGGAAAAAAAGATAGAATGGATAAGATAGGAAATAGCATTGCAATGGAAGTTGAAAACAGCAGTGAAAATATTTAAGGGCCAGCTGATGGCCAATGCTAAAATGCAGAAGCATTAGCGATGAAGAAGTGATGTGGTAATGTGGTGGCTAGTTTTTATGAATGGAAGAGAGGGTGGCATATTCCTATTGGGAGCTCTGATAGAAGTGGAAGAATTGGAAAGCTCATCAAAAACTTCCTACTATCAATCAATTTCTACTACAACAATTTAGATAGAAAGCATCTGTTCATTGAATAGATTTTCATCTCATCAATATGTTTGAAAGGAAATTAACCAAAATCTAGCAGAACATTCTTAAGTAGTTTTGAAAGCAGTGCAATTAGTAGTGCAATCTAGCAACTGTACCATCCTTTGTATGTATTTTCCTACATCTTCATCGTTCAATTTACTACAGCAGTATTGTAGAAAATCAGATTTTTGAATATCAACATTATAACATTGTTACTCCTTTACGAATCTCAACCAAAAAAGTATTGTTCACATAAGTTTTTTAGCTTTTTATTGATAAATTTTGATTAGAATAACGACTTATTAGCAAAGAACATTGCATAAGCTAATTGAGAAGTATTAATAAGAAAGTGATTACCGATGAGTTGGTTGTCAGGGAGGAATAGGATCAACTCAAACACTATCTTTATCTCATCACTGAGGAAAAGAATTACGGCCAAATAACAAGGAAATGAAAATCTCTCTATTTTTTCCTCTCTTTATCCTGGAACAAAGAGAAGGGCATTATATTCAGAACGGGAAAGGAATGATCATGAATGATGAAATAATTCACTAACATATTTTAATGTAGGTGAAATAGGAAAAGGTAAAAAGAATTAATCTTCATTCCTTTAAAGTCATCCCTCAGCTTATACGTCGCTTTATCATGATCGATATGATTTAGATCTCATCCTTATCATATCATGGGATGAGAAGTGAACTTTAGCAATAAAGCATAATTTCTATCAGTTAAAAGTCATCACATGTGTTTAATAGATTAAAATAAGATTTAAAATGACTTTTAATTTAACCACTTCCACCACTTTTAAAACCATATAAAAGCATAACTCGATATATATGTAATAAACCAAAAAATATTGTTAATTAGTTCACAAATAGGAAGGATTGCTTGTGATGAGGAAAGAGTACCAACCTGTGTTAATGGTGACGTTGGACATTGAACGCTTGGTTTTGGTGGTAAGGGTGGAGGAGGTGGCCGAGATATCCGGGGCGAAAAGTAGTAAGGTGACTGCTCACCTCGTTCCAACTGTTCAAACAGTGCCTTAGTATGGGTGAACCTGGATCGTGCATCCTCACACAAATCCAATTCTGGCGGTAATACTGACATCTTAGAAATTAAATTTGTAGCCTGGACAATTACAATAGGATTCAACTGAGTTGAAATTTATATCCAAAGCCTTTTAAATTGTTCAAATTTAGACTGAAAATGATAAAGGGAATAGAAGAATGAAGAACAGTATAATATGATAATATCAATGAAAGCAGTAGTGGTAGAATAGAATGATGATAGTACGAGTCGGAGCAGTTGGTAATGAGAATAAATTTTAGAACAAACTGTCAAGGTGTAGGATTGCTGGGTAATGGTGAGATATGTCAAAAGGAACGTATTGGGAGAAAGAAGGGGCGGGGGAGTTCTAGGTCAAGAATGACAACGTGTGAAGGACGAAATTAGCAGTTACAGAATTGTTGCGGGTACGGATACGGGTATTGGTTGAAGTAAAGGAAATGAAATATCAGTTAGATAAATCACGATAAGAATAAAAGTAATGTAGACGACACGACCCTGATAACCAATTTTGTGATGCACTTCTTTCATCACCTAGCATACATCATGATAATATTTTATATGAGAGAAAGTATAAATATGAATATTACTCTCTCATGATCCTTTTACTTCTTCAATACATTATACCATGAAGGATTAATTTAATCACTTTATAATAGCAGAATGATTTTAAAATAAAAAATAATGCCAGAACTCCCACAAAACAGAGTTCGCCGAAACTAAAGAAATAAGATCGTGGAAACACAAATCGATATGGCAAATCCAGATCGTAATCAGAATACAGTCGTTCTTATTTTTCTAATGATTCGAATTCTTTGTCGTAAAATCGAAATTTCATCATTTCCGTTGCATGAGACACCTACAAATAAAATTTGTCTGAAATATTTCGTGTACGATAAATAAAAAATATTTCAGGAAATCTATAGAAATAGCCTTCGATCGTTTCCTCTTTTATTCCCTTTCTCTTGATATTATTATACATCAATAATTGGTTATTGCGGTGAAATATAATAATTTAATAGAGCAGTGTAAAGTGACCAAATAGTCAACAAATCTATTAATGAATAGACTGTCTATAATTTCATAAAGAGTGAAAATAATGATATTAATAAATGTAAAATTGCAACACTTCTGATATTTTTAAGAATATGGAAATGTAAAATATATAAATTATTTTTTTTTTAATATTCTTCATGAGACATAAGTTATTTGCTGAAAATTCTAAATAAATGAACAGAGAAAGGGAAGTGAATAGTCTTTATTTCTTTTTTTTTCTTTCATTTTCTTATTTCTTATTTTTTATTTCTTTCATTTCATTTTCGAAATAAAGGTCTGTTTTAATGATTACTAAATAAGTAAGGTTAATCATTTGTTTGTGTTGGATAATAAAAAGAAAGATATATAAAAAATAGTAAATTTGTTTTGAAGATGAAAGAAATTTGCTTGATCAATCCTGATGAAGCCAATAATAATCAGTTGAATCTCAAAACCGATATAATCTCTATTAAATTTCCAAAACAAAAATAGAATTTCCAAGACAAACTAAAAAACAGTTTCAACCCCACCAAAAACACTGAAACGGAAAAAAAATGGGAAAATGTCTCATAAGGAAATATTCAATTCCAAGACATTCGGTTTCAAGTCGGAATAAATTTCAAATGAGACAAGTTTGAATAGAATATAATAGCGACAATTAAAAATTCTACTATGCCATTGAAATTGGTTAGCGAAATGAGAACGCAAAAAGGGAAAATGGAGCAAGCTAAAAAGTCATTCTTTCCGGAATTTCCACACCAGAGAAAGAAAATATTCCAGAGCAAATTATCCAGAAAGAATACCAGAAGGCAGTAGAAAATATTAATATATTTATGTCCGTGAAATATCAATATATCATTTTCTTAAGGTAAACTTATCAACAAAGAAATGATGCAATAACATTTACAACAATCAGAATCTTCGTTAATTGACGAGGTAAGGAAAAAATTTTTTAAAGTCATCATAGTTACTGAATGAATAACACTAAGTGGTCAAAAAAACCTCTGATCTTAGACTGACTGTACATTCAATTCATAACAAAAATTCAAAAGTTCCATTTTTAGTTTAAGAGCAGTATATTATACAAAGAATGTTTCAGGAAGCGAAACAGTGGAATTAGCTTATTGATATAACTTAGTAGAAACCATTTCTAAGCAATTAACTCTCAAATCAAACCTTCCCTATTCAATCAACAATTAAATGCTAAAAGCATAAAAGAAGATAGGCAAAATTACTAGAGGGAAAGGTTTCAGTTGGCAAGTAGATAGGGTCAAGGTTGAAAGAATGAAGGAGATGGCCCCGCAAAATGAAATTTTATTTTGAAACATGAAATGATTCTTGTTAAGAGGAGAATAATTAAAAGAAGACGGTGTAAAATGCTACTACCCTTTCCCTTCTCAAAATAAACAAATTCATCACCATCTCCATCATCATTATCATCATCATCATCGCCTTCAGCAATCAATGCATTATTATTACCAACCTGCACAATTTATTTTATTCAAATTAAAATCCACCTCTGCCTCTTAATACAACTTCATACGAGAACATTTACTTCTCATCCTCTTGCACTGCTACACCGGTGTATGTGTATGTGTGTATGTATGTGTGTACGTGTGTTTATATGTATCATAGTGACACCATTTCGTACCGGATCACGTCAACTGGGCTGCGAGATTCTTTACACTATAAGTAAACTTCTGTTAATTTCGATGGACTCAGTCGGTTCAGTATAGAGGATTTTCCTGATTTTCATCTGACTGTATTTACAGTGAGAGTATTCTAATTTCTAATGGATGCCATGAAGGAGACGCTCTTTGACACTAAAAAATAAATCACGGATAAAATTCCTCCGAGATAATGTGAATAACATGCCTATTCTACCATAATCTTGAAATATTTAACATCTTACTTGTGGTTAATAACCCTAATAGATACACACTAAATCTATAATACAATTCTAACTTCATTTAGAACAAAGCTAAGTAAGTCTACTCAATGTGTAAAATGATTAGGCCTACCTGGAAGTTGACGACTGTTAGTTTCAAGTTTCTACATGCCTATTACATCTAATATGCAGATGTTATGCAAATGAAAAACATGTAATAATTCGATTTCCAAAAAGAGAAATTGAAAAAGAATCAGGTTATGACTGAGATGATGATATAATTATATTAGGCCAAAAACATAACGCATTAAAATTCAGTTTATTAGCGAGGAAAATGTTAACAAAGATTCGTGAATATATTGAAATCAGCTGGAAATCAGAGTGGAAAGGAAGCGTCCATAATGAGATGAAGAAAGGAATGGCGATTGTGGGAATGGACTTATGGAAGGAACAAGCACCGATCGCCATTCAGCTAACCCTCCCTTCCCATCGATTTCTAGGATAGCATATTCAACAATGCTTCATTTCCCACTATCCTTCATTGCATAAGTATTAGACAGTGGATTATATCTTTTTATTTCAACGTTCTCAACACTTTCTTTATCCAGTTTCTTTTCACGCTAACAATATTTAAATATATTGTAGTTAATAATAGAGTTTCATAAAATTAAATGATATTGTATATTCATAACAACGAATTGACGGGAATATCGGATTTTTGGGGGAAAAAATTGTGAATCCCGAAATTCCGGATAACCCAAATAGGTTATAACTGTCGCTGGAAAATAAAGTTAAAGATGAGACTGTTAAAATCCGGTACACAGCTTGTGCCTAACGACACCATTGTAACCATAGATTTGACGTGACAGTTATACCCTTCTTCCAACAGTGTCTGGTGTATTTATACACTTGTTTACCTGTATCTTCTTCATTCCCCGCCCTGTATCTGTACCGAGTAGAGGATGAGCGACATAAGGTGAGCAGACAACTCTCGGTAATTTTCAATTTCGAAAAGACAAGTTTTAATTAGAGATTTCCTAAAAGCTTTTTCCATTGGAAAATAACCTGCCCTTATTAAGATGTTTTGCGATAGACATGCTCCATCATTCTGAATGAAAAACCATCACATTTCTAAATTTGATCATTTTTTCTCGAGTAGAATACCCATTGTGAAATACTTCTTTCGATTGCCATTGATATAATGTTCTCTGGTATCAACCAAATCAATTATCATACAACAAAACGAAACGTACACTCTCGTCAATTCATTTAACAAACATTTTTGATGTTATCTCCCGAAAATGATTCTTATCGCGTGGAGAATTCTTTATACTAATATGTTAAAAGAAATATGATAGTAGGACAGATATATCTTAAGGTATATAACAGATAAGAAATATGATATGCTAGCAGCCCTTATTCATATTTACAGCATTTTTAATGCAGATCAGCTGTTCGCAAGATAATTAAGACGTGCAGAAATTGTCAAATCAAACCACTTCCTACTTGTTAGAAATTATACAATTCATTCTGCAAGTATAAAAAGTATATCAAATTCCAAGTTCTCATTTCACTCGTTTAGTCCTCATGTTTTCAGTGATTTTTTTTTCTGTACAGGTCGACCAATTAGATTGATTGAACAAAATATTCCCTTCTCATAAAATAAAGTCACTTGAAGCAAACAGATTTATTACATTCATAACAAGAAATGGCAGAACAAAAAAGATCTGTCTCTCCTGTTTACCTTCTGAAAAAATATACCTTTCTCCTTTTTTTTTTTTCGAGATAATACTTAGAATCCTACAATTCTAAATTAATTAAATACTTCAAGAAAAATCATTTTCTGGTCTTTTCTTGATATTTTATTTTCATTGTTCTTGATATTTCATGATTCTTGGTAATCAACTATTCTTGATTCGTGATTTTCTTGATATTTTATTTCCTAAAGAATTTCATAGTTAGAATTTTCAAAATATTATCCGCAATCACCAATTATTTGAATCACTCTGGCATTATTAATGTCAGAAATTTGTGGAAGTAATAATTTATAAAGGAACGTGATGATATGAAGTTAATACGACCTGCAAAAATTTCATTACATAGAAAAGCAGAAATAATTGAAAATTTTATGTAGATAAAATGCGAAAAATGACTACGATGTAAGAGTGTGACGAAGTTTATGGAAGTTGCAGCATACGAAATGTAATCAGCAAATTTTCCTCAGAGATAGAGAGAGAAGAAGAGATAAGGATAACTTTTCTACTTCAAAAGTTTCGCGGAAAATTGTTTCAATTACTGTTGATTTCCTGTTAAATATGGAAATATATGGGATTCCAAAAAACTGGCTAAGTTAAAACTATTACTCCGATATCTAGATATTACATTCGAAGCATGGAAAATGACAAAATGTTTAGTTTCAGCTTGAACTCCTCCTATAATTCTGTGAAGGTTGCAAATTTTGATGAATGTTCACATCTAGTAAATGCATTCGAGTGCAGATTCAAAAACTGAACTTCATAAATATACATCAGTTTAGAATAGGATGGAATGGATAAGAAAACAAATAAACTGAATATAACTTTTCTGCAAACTTGTTAATCAGACACATTAACATTACTTACGCACGTGGGTTGAATCAACTAGCTGATCCACTTTTCAACTGATAGTTGATATGAAGATTCCAAGTAAGAGAATCGTGGAATTGTTGAAAAGCGATCATCTAAAAATACCATTTAACTGGAAATGTTAAAAAAGCAATAAGCAAGAGTGAAAGAAGTGGACAAGGTTTTTAATCACATGCATTTGTTCATAGCTCAAAACGATCCTGTAATTTAAGATGTTCCGGCAAATCTTGAAAGTTATGAACAACTGCTTAAAAGAACCTGTCAGTTCAAAAACAACCATATTAGAAGCACTTCGCTAGTTTGTCAAATTATGTATCGCCATTTACATTATTCATTAACGTATCGGTAGAGATACAGACAAAATTTTTTATTGAGATCATTTCAGTTTGTTATTATCTAATCATTGAAGGATCACTCAAATGCATCCTTACCAAATATTCAGATCAATCGACTGATAGATAAGCGGTCGCCAGTACGACCAGAAATATCAAGAAATATCATACTGGGAGACCTGCTTTACTCCTCCAATATTTCTCATATTCATCAATTTATTTATATGAAATTAATGGAAAGATAATCAAATGCCAACATATGTCAAAGATCAATTTTCTTCTCTGTCTAAAAAAGTGCAATAGAGAAATTGAAATAAAGTGTATCACTGTGAAATACATTAAAACACGATACATGTATCATCAGTAGAACTACTTTTGATATATTCGTATGAATTAGCCGCTTTTCCCAGAAAATATCGAATATCCTGACAAACATTCGGTATTTTTCTTGTAAAAGGAGAAAAGAACAAGTGAAGAAAAGTAATTGAGAGCTTTTTTTAAGTGAAAATTATTCGAATCTCAGTTGATAATATATCACTTCTTAGCAAAAACAAAATCCTCCATTTTACACCTATTGAGATATAGGAATTCCCGGTACTCTCAAATTTCTTCCATTTGCATTAAAGTCTCCTTCCAACTTTTCCATTGCAAAGAAAGTACATTGTCGTTCCGCTGCAATGAAATTGCAACATACTACACGTAGCAGAAATGTCGCGCTGCATTTTACAAGTTGGCCGCGTGCCAAATCTCTATCTTCCTCACTTCCTCGTCGATGGGAGGAACGTGATGTTGTTGTTGTTATTGAACTGTCGCAAGACGAGAAGATGCAGTGATAGCATCACTGCTGGAGCAGCTGGTGGAATTACGATGGTTGTAGCACTAGCCGCATTATTGATTAGTAGTGTATCGGTGGTCATTTTAGGGTGAATATACCGTGCAGGCCTTTGAATTTAATGTTCTCTGTGTAGACGGGCCTTAGGTTCTGTTAAGCCTCCTACTCTGAGCTAGAGAAGAGCTCTCGAGATCCCCTCCCATGGCCTCTTCCCTAAAGCAGGTAACATCGGGTCTACACTTCTCCTCTCCCTTATATTCATTATTCTTTCGGATTTTTCCTTTTACATGGCTTCACGCAGAGTGCACGTGAACCGTCCGCCATATTCAACGTGTTGATCGGTACATGCTGTTGTAATTCATGCATCACTGCATACGGATTGCAATAGGTATTCTAGCTGCTGTGAGTACTGTTTATATCGCGCAACTTTTTTGCATAGCTGTTATTCGCCCTTTCCATTCCCTTAAACATTATTAGTTTTCATTGCGTTCAAAATTTCAGGATACTCTGGTGATCGTGATCTGCGTGGAATAGCTTCATCGCATTCCTCCTCCTTTCAACAATAATGAGCGGTAGCAGTAAGTAAGTTATTTTAGCTCACTTTTAACTTATTTCTTCTTTCCCATATGAATTTTGAAATGATTTCAAAACAATTATTGTAGATTTCAATCAGTACATTTAACGAGAATTATAATGCTCTTTTTGCGCTGAGAGCGGAATAGCTAAGAGGGATTCTACTCATCTTATTAGAATCTCGAAATTATTTTTGGGGATTTACTATCTTCTTCTCAAAATTGCAAGTATACGGATGCTTTTTAATTGTGTACATTTTTCATCTAATCGACCGGAGAATTCAGTATTTTAGATCTACGTGCGTTTTCTTCCTGTATCGTGTTGATGCTGACTGTTTCCTTAGAAACCGTTTATCTTTAATGCCTCTTTTATAAAATACTACCGAATGTTTTCAGTTATTATTCGGAAGAAACTAGAATAATTGCACCGGCAGCTCGTACTAAGGTTGGAACTGCCGCACCGAAAATCTTTGGCAAAGAATTGCGAGATTTAGATGATGCTGACTTGGAAGGGCTACTGTCCAAATTATCGCCCGAAGAACTCGAGGATCTCAATAGTGACTTCGATCCTGATGTAAGCTGTTGTCCTGTTTTGGTTTAATTCATTTCTTCGATTTCTGAAAGGAAAGTTATTCTGTGTCTGTGTAGCATGACTTGTGCAACCAAAATAACTGTTTTACCTAATAAGCTTAGTGGCTCATCATGAATTTTCCATAGTTCATTTGTTTCTGCTGTTTGATCCAGTAAATTTCCGCAGGCAACATAAGATAATTTGTTTAAAGTGTATTTGTATTTTTTGAAACCACTGTCTTTAGAATTCCTTATTACCACCATCACAGCGATGTCGGAATCAAACCAGTAAGCAACCAACTGGGCCTTACCAAAGGGATAAACTGTTGCTGTTCCTCGAAGAGAGCGCAAAACAAGAAGAAGACTGGGAGGAATGGGTTCCCTTTAGCCCGGGAATTAAACGAGGTTAGTTATTGAAGTGAACGATAACATCTCTACTAATTACAGACTGCTTTAAATTTAAATAACGAAGTGCTCATGGATTTTTTTGAAAGTCAATCAGTGAAAAAAATGTTTGTAATACTGGCTAATGAAAAAAAATCACCATTTTTAAAAAACCTCATTCCAGCCACATAACTTTTGCTCTCCATCGGTAAATCCAGGTGTAACTCGAAATTTGTTTTCTTTTTCTCTAGGCAGTTATTGCTGTAAAAGATTGAAATTTTATTTTGTTTTAGGAAAAATTTATGAACCGAAAGAGAGTAATGATAAGAAGTCCGGTGAAATGGAAATGCCAATAGAACTGGATTTGGATGATGATGAGGACGATTTGAATGAAGCACTGCAGGAGGCACCCGAAAAGGATCTCGTTGATTTAGCTGGTATTCTTGGAATGCACAACTTGCTCAACCAATCTCAGTATTACAATGCATTGAAGGTCTTTTATGCTATTATTTTTTGTTAAATTATGAGTCATTGCATTATCTAACAAATATTTTATCATAGCCTGAGAATCTTTCATTTATGTTCGCTCAGAACTTATAAATCAGTGAATCATTAATCAGGGTTATAAGTTACAAGTAAGATAAATCGTAATTAATCTTATTCTTATTAGATTCAACGCTGAGATTTTTCACTGCTGATACTTGCAGTCCATGTTCTTAATGCTAAAATTACCAGTCGACTTGTAGGTTTTGTAAAGAAGATAATTTTCTTACATTTGCTTTTTAAGGTTTCAATCTTGAAGCCTATCCAATGATTTATGTTAATGATCGGTACGAAAGCTTAAATGAATATTGCTTGTTTACAAAAGTTGTATTTATTTATCAAAAAAATTGGAAACTTATATTTGGAAGCTAATTTTCTGTTTTTCCATGCTGTTTTCTTTGGACTTTTCCAATAATTTCTTCAGATGATACTGTTTTTTCGTTTGTACTGCAGGGTAAAGGTCAGGATGAAACAACAGGAACTACATTTAGTGGTGTTGTTAGGGCTTCCGAAGCAAAAATTCTTCCAGAAGAACCAGAAAATGAAACTGATGTTGATGAATGTATCAAGTAGGTTGAACGAATTGGTTCTTTAACATTTGAGAAGTTTGAATCTTCCATGATGCAGGTATTTGAAAGTTTTATTCATAAGTTCATGTGTAAATAAGAATTTTATTTTACAGAAAACTTGAAGCAGACGATGAGATGGTAACTGAAATAAATATCAACAATATGAAGCGAATATCAAAAGAGCGTATCAAAGCCCTTATTAAAGCATCCTGTGCTAGCAAGCACATTAAAAAGCTATCGTTGGCCAATACTGCTATCTCTGATCAAGAAGCTAGAGTAAGTGCACCGCTTTTTCTCCAGTATGCTTACGTTTTAGTTTACGATATTTTTCAGTGGAAGCAATATAATAGCGATAAATGATGGTGTAAAATAATGTAACCCTTGTCAGTTTACACGGCTACTGCTTAACTCTGCAGATCAATGTGTCATATATATTGATGAAATATAGTAATGAAAATGCTGTTAACAGTCTAAAGTTAAAGTAGATTAGAAATCAATTCCTTTCAACATTTAGACTTTCATCATTTTTCATCCTATTCTTACTTCTAATAATTTTTTCATGTGCAAAAATAATCCATTTTCCAATGCATTAATGGCCAATATTCTCTAATCTTTTAGAGTGGATCTTACATTCATTTTTGAAAAAAAAGACAACTAATAATATGGATTCTGGTTGAATATAAATAATCTTAGGGTTTGGTTGAACTATTAGAAACGTCGCCATCACTACGTGTTTTGAATATTGAATCGAATTTCGTAACACCGGAATTGCTGGCAAAATTACTACGTGCTACACTTGTCACCCAAAATCTCACTGAATTTCATGCTGAAAATCAGGTATTTTTTTCCTTCCGCATTCCAGAAATTCTTTTTTTAGGTTTTTTATTAATGACTCCTGATTGATTGGCATTTTCTTTTTTTAATGGTTTACATACCAAAGTGCAGTAAAATAAAGCCTAACATATATCGAACTATATCAGTTTACACTATGGCCTTTTAATTTTTTGTTTTCAGCGAGCAAGCGTGTTAGGAAATCAAATAGAAATGGACATGATGCTTACCGTGGAGGAAAATGAATCATTGCTGCGTGTTGGTGTATCCTTTCAATCAATGGAAGCGCGTCACCGAGTTTCGGAAGCCCTTGAACGGAATTATGAACGACGTTGGTTTCATTGCCACTGTTAAAAAACTATATGGAATCTCCTTTGTGTGCAGCACTCAAGTATTTCTTCATCAATTAAAATTTTCTGTTTTCAGTGCGACTTCGACGGCTAGGTAAAGAACCACAAGAATGATGAAGATATCGATCAATAGGCTGCCGATTTCGTAAAGTCTTCCGTCTGTTCGTTTTGATATCTTTTAAAAAGCTTTATGGTATGTACTATCTTTATTTCTGAAGTAACAGCCTAGTTGGTGAATGAATTAAATATGAATGATCCATATTGTCGACTTCTGAGATATTAATATCTGATATGCAGTTGTCCCACAAACAAAATCAGTTGTATGTAATAGCCCGTCTGCTTCTGATCTGCATTGCTGTGTTATTTCCTTGATTAATTTGAACGAGGGGCAGGAGGCATCAAATTCTGTTCTCGGATCCAATAACTTAGGTACGGAAATTGGAGGGGTTCAGGAATTTCAGTCTGGATTATTTTGCTTATTTAAACTGATTCCAAATTTTTGGTTATGAAACTTTTCCTAATGGAATTTGAAATGGTCATAGTTTAGCCCATCGTACTGTGGATTTGTCATAAATCAGTGACTTATTTCCCGAATTATGTGATTGTAATTTTAAAAGCTCCAAGATTTCGATTTGATTCATGATATCCTTTGCCCACACTTTGTGTGATAATACAATTCATTGAAACAACGGTGGCACAAAAAATTAAGAACCCTTATTTTACATAAAATAGAATAGAATTTGGTTTCGATTTCTTTACGTCTTTTAATATTTTATTTTCTCCTAGCGAATCGTTTTGCAAAGAGTGGCGTCATTTATGTGTATGTTGTATTTTATTATATTTTATTATATAGTGGCGAGAGATATATTTTCAGATAAAGATCCTGTCCTCCTGTACATACAGAGAAAAATAGGAATCCGCACACCTTTTAGTTCTTTGTACAATGAAATCACAACATAGATAGTCTTATATTTATCTGCAGTATGCCACCTAACTTGCCACGGGTGATTGTCTTTGTATTTCCTAATTGTTTTCTTCATACTTTTTCGGTGTTATGGAATGTTTTCTCGCTTCTGTGTTATATATTTGTGTATATGCTGATTTATAACTATATATATATATATATATATATATATATAAAATTGAAAGCAACGAGGAAACTGGAAGTTTAGCATCAGTCTGTGAATGAATATAACCGTTAAAGACTCAAAACTGCACTGGTTTTCCTACTTTTGGTTACCAAAGCCATTTAGTTATATAGCTTGGATGATATATTTCTTATTCTACGCTAAATCTTCAGACTTCATTCATATTCCCTTCTGGTAATTGAGAGAATTTCATGCAGTGGATCTCTGCTGTCCAACGTCATAAAAGTTCTAAAAGAAAGAGGGAAGATTATTAAATGGTTAGATTTTCGAGATACCAGCGATTAGTAAATCTAGAAGTAATGTTTATACATCAGATACAACTTATGTTAAAATATAAATAATGAAATGCAATGGTTACTATATTTGTACACATAATAATCAGAGATATTCTTCTGACCGATGCCTAGCTCTTCGCGATCTTCAACACGCCCGCTCAAGACCTGACTTCCGTGCTAGATATATAGTCTGCTTTACTGTCAGATTCTATCCTCCAACTAGCAATAATGGCTTCTGTGTAAAAAAAATTACCCTGAATACATAAATCTCCATAATTTGAAAGGGGCTGATTCTAACGACAGCTTATAGAAGGAAGATTACGACAATATATTCCAGTTTGACTAAACGGTCTCGATTTTTCCTATTTGCGATAAGGAACTGTTTTAAAACATAACATTTAAAACGGAGAAGGAAGACGGAATGAGAATAAAAAATTGTTCAAACATGAGTTAAAATTAAGGAGACCAAAAAGTGCGGGAAATGTACTTTTAACGCATTATGCGATCCAAATATACTAGAATAAAGGGAACTATAACACCATCTTACCATTTAAAGATTTCGAAAAATTTAAAATCTGAAAGCATAAAAATACGGCTTTAGAACGATTTCATCGTCAAAAGATACACTGTGAAGACCCGCATCTATAAGTAAAACAATGACTGTCTCATCGAGTGCAGACGTGATAACAAAAACCAAAAGAGTAGCTTCCTACTAGATAAGTGAGCATCTCCAACCCGAGAAGAGTGAAGAATTTTTTCTCGGCGTTTGGTGGACTGCTATTCGACCAGTATTTTGAGTAGTGTTCTGATGTGATGCACGTTCTGTTTTCAATTTTATGTCTCGTGCTAAAGTGAAAAACGCCTCTTCAACATTAATATTGGTTTTGGCCGATGTTTCCATGAATTTTGTACCGTATTCTATAGCCAGCTGCAATACAAACATATAACAGTGAGCCAGTTGTTGTATTGACTTCATTTATGCTGCTGATGCTTTACAATTCTTTTCTCATGAGAATATAGTATACATATAATTAGCTTCGTAGGAATATTCACGAAATTGCTTTTCTGTAGAGCATTTTTAACCACTTAAAGACATAAGTACAAATACCTTTCTTCAGTCAGAAACGTTCAACAAAATGATTATTAAACAGTGCGAGAAGGTCAACATCAACCAACCTGTTCACCGCGCTCTCGTGATACCTGTCTCCTTTCTTCAATATCGCATTTATTACCGATAATCATTCGATCCACATCGGAGGATGCATGTTCCTCAATATTTCGAATCCAATTTTTTATGTTATCAAATGATTTCTCATTTGTTATATCATACACCAGCATAATTCCCTTCAAATCACCGTTTTTTAATAAGTGTTAACCAGAAATATTGCAAATGAAGCTGTAGATGTTAAGATTTTGGAAAAGTACAACTATACCATAGCCCCTCGATAGTAAGCAGTCGTAATCGTTCGAAAACGCTCCTGACCAGCGGTATCCCTGAAAAAAATATTCCAACATACATCAAACTCGAATGGAAACAACAGATCTTGCTTTTCAATTACACACAGTACATCAGATTAAAAAAAACAGATTACAGAGAAGTTTTGAATTAAAAAAAGGATATGAAGATGAGTGTGCAACTCAAATAAAATCGAAATTACATTTTGAAATAAATAATCTTTACAAGAATTCTGAATAGATTAAACATTAAAGAAATACAAGAAAAACTTACCATATTTGCAGTTTGATTTTCTTTCCATCCAGTTCTATCGTTCGTATCTTGAAATCAATACCTTAAATACTCACTCTTCTAACTAATCAATACTGTAGCGCAATATTAATATAAATTCATAAAAAGCATAGAGAAATATTTACCAATTGTAGAGATGAATGAATTATTGAAGGAATCGTCGGAAAATCGAAACAGCACACATGTCTTTCCCACGCCAGAATCTCCAATAAGAAGCAGCTTAAAAACAGAATATATTAATAGGTAACATATACTTTAATATGGCTATTTCAAAATTCGGTCCATCCTTTAAAATGGTGAATTTATCTATAGTCATTTGAGAACTCACATAAACATAACTAAATGATCTCTACATTAAATCTATAAATCGCAGCAACCTTGAAGAGATAATCGTAGGATTTGGCCATTTGTATCAGCCAACTCTCCTGATTTGCCTGCAAATTAATGAAATTTTCCAGCGTTGAAGAGCGGTACATCGTACGCTCATAAGATAACTTTACTTCTCATCCCTAAAGCCCAAATAAGGTGAGCCAACAAAAAAACCAAACAGAGAGAAGTACAACACCTAGGCCTAAAAACACTGACAATCACTCGATTAACGATAATCAGTTACAACAAAGGCGCGCAGATCTCATTGCTATTAGCAATTTGCTATTAGCAATTTGGATCTCAACCTTCTTCAAGCTTCTCTCAACACATTCCTCTCATTTCTTTCGATTTTTTTCATCGCATTAAAAAAATGGAGTAAGCTCCATTGATTTCATCTTTTTGTCTAATTTCAAGTTCTTTTGGTAATTTTAAAAGTCTCTCATAAACAGATGCTCCTTGCTGTTTCCCACTGCATCTCACTTCTCTTCCATTCCTACCACTACAGCCATCATTATTTACAAAACCATAGTCTCATGACGAGCAGATGTGGTAGTGTTGAAGACGCTGGCAAGAGATGAAAACTTGCATTGACTTTGTATATATTTTGCTATGTTTCGTGCCGGAGACTCATTTTATTGCTTACTCTAAAAGTGCAGTAATTAATTTATTCATCAATCTCTTCGTTATATCATATATAAAGATTTCTGACATTTAATGGATTTGATAATTTCAGTACTATCATTTATGTGAATATAATTCCAATTAATGACATAATTGACGTTGTTAAGTTAATCTAGAATAATGCTACAAACACCTTCCACCACATAGATTATTTGCATTCACATTTCAAATTGTCAATACAGCGGTGGTATATATCGCATAGTTACAATCTTCTAGTAAAACTAGTTATGGTGAAGGACGCAATCGTTTCATAGTGGCTACATTGGTCGAATGATATTCGACATTTAAAGAATGAATAGTTCGATTAGAAACTTTCGTATGTGTATGCACGTGTATGTCAGATGTGTGTTGAGGTAGCAAACGTGGAATCGACACGTGATGTACACGCCTTTCCATGGTGGTGCTCTTCTAGTATGTCACGGATATTATACATTTTATTAGTATCTCCGATTAATAGCCATGAAGATCCTAATACTGACGTCTAGAGCATTCCTGCTGCTAAATGCAGCTGTTAATAAAGAGCTTATTTATAATCTATCTGGATAAGTCTGTTGAAATCATTCAACAGTGTTATTCTCCTACTTTAAAATAATTTTTGGCGAATAGCAATACTTATTATTATCATATTCCAGTGTTTGGATCAGTTCAGACATTGTGATACCGGCAAGATGTTGTCAAGGAAACTACTGTTAACAGCTGCAAGAGTTTCGAAGGTCTGTTTCTTCCTCAAGGACGCCTTGATTTTATACAACAATTCAACTTTATGTATTATAGGCAAATTCTTATCAATTCAAAATATCGTAATGGAAGATGGAAAGACCAAAGCAAATTTTAGGCTTCATCAAGCGGTTTCGGGACAAGTGGTAGATTTTGTGCTGCTGGCGCAGAAGTGCTGAAAATTTTAGAAGATCGTATACGAGGACAGGAATCAACAGTTAGCTTAGAAGAAACCGGAAAAGTACTTTCTATTGGTGATGGAATTGCTCGCGTTTATGGTCTCAAAAACATTCAAGCCGAAGAGATGGTGGAATTTGACTGTGGTATGAAGGTAGCAATTCTTTCATATTTTTTTTCATGCAAAAATCTTTAAATGCTTTTGGGAAAAATGGCAGAGAAGTACAGATGTCGGCTATACATTGATTTTCGAACAAGTGAGTTCATTAAATTCTTCTACAAAAATTTTCTTTCTTTAGAGTGTTAGTCTGTTTTGTTCTTTAGGACAAAGCTCATAAATGTCTGTTATATCCGTACAACAGACTTAGAAATTTAAAATCACTTTTGAACAGGGTATGGCGCTGAATCTAGAACCGGACAATGTCGGAGTGGTAGTTTTTGGTAACGACAAGGTCATTAGGGAAGGTGATATCGTAAAGCGTACAGGAGCGATCGTTGACGTACCGGTTGGAGAAGCATTACTGGGTCGTGTCGTGGATGCGTTGGGTAATCCAATTGACGGTAAAGGACCAATAAAATGTACGGAACGGTCTCGGGTTGGTGTCAAAGCTCCAGGAATCATTCCTCGTATTGGCGTACGTGAACCTATGCTTACTGGAGTGAAGGCCGTAGATTCGTTGGTACCGATTGGGCGTGGACAACGTGAACTTATTATTGGTGATCGACAGACTGGGTATATTTTATTTCACGTTGCAATGTAATCATTTATAGTTTTATTCTTACGAAAGCGATACCTATATTTTTCATTTTTGGTTACTTTCCAGGTTCTTGTTTCTTTTTGCTAAGCAGAATTAATAAAAGGAATATTCGGTTGGTCTAGGTGCAATTATATGAGGATTAATTAATCCCGTAGCATCATCATATGTTTTATGTGTTAGCATATGAAGTATTATATTACAATGTGATCTATTAATAGGAAAACGGCAATTGCAATAGATACAATAATAAATCAGAAACGCTTCAATGAAGGTAGTGATGAAAAGAAAAAACTTTACTGTATATATGTTGCTATTGGACAAAAACGATCTACTGTTGCACAAATCGTAAAACGACTCACCGATACTGGCGCTATAAAATATACAATTATTGTTTCGGCTACTGCATCTGGTTTATATCTTCTTTACTTTTTATTTCCATTATAATAGTTCTTGTATAATCCGACATATTTTCATAGAATCTTAAAAAATATCGTTAAGCAATGCCGATATTCTGCGAACAATAATAATATTAGTATATATTATTATTGTTTTCAGTAATATGTAGTTTGCGCTGCCGATTGAATTCACAATGAAAATTTCAAGCAGGTTCATGTATTGTTGCAGATGCCGCACCGTTACAGTATTTAGCACCATATTCTGGCTGCGCAGTGGGTGAATACTTTCGAGATCATGGAAAACATGCCTTGATTATTTACGATGATCTTTCAAAACAAGCTGTGGCTTATCGACAGATGTCACTATTGCTTAGACGTCCTCCCGGACGTGAGGCATATCCTGGCGATGTCTTTTATCTTCATTCTCGTTTGTTAGAACGGGCTGCGAAAGTATGTTTATTGTCATTTTTCTACTTCTACTTTCACTGATTCATTGATTTGCTAGGATATGTCAAATTGTTTCCGAAATACAACATTTTAGCCGTTAAAATCTAAAGATATCTGTTTATGCTTAGGCAGTTAACTATTTACTTCTATTTGATTTCATTTCTCAATTCTAGCCTTAATTTTTTCATATTTTGACAGCAACAAGTTTTTCCAGATGAACGATTCCCATGGTGGTGGCTCACTGACAGCACTACCAGTCATTGAAACGCAAGCTGGTGATGTTTCTGCCTACATCCCCACCAATGTAATTTCAATCACAGATGGACAAATATTTCTGGAAACGGAGTTGTTTTATAAAGGTATACGACCAGCAATCAACGTCGGTCTATCAGTTTCACGAGTTGGTTCAGCTGCACAGACAAAGGCGATGAAACAGGTCATAGATCACAGTGCAGTGGCCATTCATTCACAAATAATTTCTTTTCTATTTATCACACTGGGGACCCACATGTACTCTGTTCAAAATTGGGAAATTATTGGCTTTTTTGGTTCATTTAGATCGTCTGACAACTTGTAGTAAAGAATGAGCAAGATTTATCGAAGATTTATAAAAAAAGTAATGAATCAGATCAAATCTAAGCACCGTTAAGAGCGGGTTAGTTGTTGCAAATGAGGCAAAAAAATAAGATGAACATTTTTTAAAAAATGTTTCAAGTTTATAATTTTTCGTATACCGTTCGTTAAAGTACAACCAAATTCAGCATGTAGCTTTCATTAGTGATGGTTTGCGGCTAGCATCGAACTTCATTTAGTTCTAAGTTCAACAGCACTTTCTCTTATTCATTTTGCACGATTAGAGATAGTATTTGTTGAACGTATCTCATGCTTAATCTTTAGGTTGCTGGTTCAATGAAACTGGAGCTAGCACAGTACCGTGAAGTAGCTGCATTTGCGCAGTTTGGTTCCGATTTGGATGCTGCTACCCAGCAGCTGTTGAATCGTGGTGTGCGTTTAACAGAACTCCTCAAACAGGGACAATATGTGCCAATGGCAATCGAAGAACAGGTATTGGTTTGGGTATTCGCAGATTTGAGATGTCTTTGTTCATTGTTAATGTTAGTTGGTGAAATGCACCTATGTAGAAATACATTTCCAGGTGGCCGTAATTTATGCCGGTGTTAGAGGACATCTGGATAAATTGGATCCATCCCGTATAACGGTTTTTGAAAGAGAATTTCTAACTCACATTCGGCAGACGCAACAAGAATTGCTGAAAACGATTCGTGAGGAAGGCCAGATAACTCCACAAACTGATTCAAAATTAAAGGACCTAGTAACCTCTTTTATAGCTAGTTTTAAACAATAGATTATGGAATACTTCCTTGTTTGCATTATCATGAATAATGAATTATTTTTCCTGCCTCGATAGATTAATTTATGTATCATCAGTAAGCTATAATGTTTAGGAGAGACAGTTGTTATATTTTAATTTTAAGTTTATCTCACTAAACTGTTACGATGAAAATAAATGATTTGTCTCCTTGCTCTTTACAAAGGATAACATTGCGAAAATGTTTTATGATATCTTCAGATCCTCCCTAGTGAGGGCTGAAGGATAACAAACTGCATCATGAGTCCATGGAGAAATAGTCGCTCAACCCATCATAGATTCATTCAACTGGTTAATACTTATAGGAAGAGTTCTGAACTTGTACGTTTTCATGAAAATCGGTATTTAAAGTTACTGCACAATAATAGATGTAATAGAAATGTTTGCTGGATCTATGATGTATGGACTGCCATGCAACATGTTTGATGGCTTTTCAAGTTACAGACGAAAAGTATTATCTTTGGGGTTTTTATTTGCACCCAATACCACTTATTTTTGAACCATTTGTTGGGATAGAAAGTGGAAGTATCAGTAATGATTACTCTGTACCATAGTCTTCAAAAAGCCACTTGTCTTAAATTTAACATTTCTGGCTGAAAAATTGTATAAAGCATTCTAACATGATGAAAACTGATTCATTTATTTTGAATTTTCTACATGTGCTACTTAACAATTAAAACGAATTGAGTAGATTGAGAAGTCGACGTACAAAATTAGAAATTCGACATGATCAAATATTCGCATACCGTCTCATAAAACATGGTATATGTCGAAAAAGTTTTAAAGAACTTAGGTATCTCTGAATTATTGATATTTATATTAATGAAATTATTAATCGAAAATTGTTAATATTTGCATAATATTAGCTTGAGTGACATGATGTACCTTTTAATTCTTGATATGCAGTTTCAAAGAATATTCACTGATGATTACATTCAACGACTCGTTTACTTAACGTTGTCCATTGTATGTCACACGATTCTTGTTTTCTTGTATCAAATGACTTATAATCCTTTCCATATTATTAGTTTGGTCTACAAAATGACAGTTGCCTGTCCATTATAAACAACGCTTATTAAGCATTGCCCAACTTGAAAGGAATTCAATGTAACTTACTGCATGCAAAATAGATCTTATACTATAACTACGGTATCGATTTCCATTCAAACTTTAAAATAGTTCATCAATAATCAGGAAACCTTCATTTATTTTTACTATAATCGTCATATAATACCACCAACAACCTTCAACAGGAATTAAATCTTTATAATAACGCCTGTCGATTCTATAACTCAATCCAGAAATACTCTTAATCAATCTCATTGAAGCCAATCATCAACAAATTACTGATTAAACATAGGGTTAATCTCAGGAGATATGTTTATGCTTAGAAGATATTTTTTATCTTAAACAATATTATCAAACTGCTTCCACACTTGAAATACAGCTTAGCTGTTTACACAATCATTACCCCTCAATGAAATCACGATAGCCTACTTATCGCAACGCATTTAATAACTGAAAAATTTTCCTTCCAATATGCATAGTCAATGACATAAACATAACAAAAGCTTCATTAACTTCAGTAACAATAGAACAACTTGTCAAGTTATTCGGAAATATTTCCCTCGAATAACTTATACAATTCTCGAGGTTGAAAATACAAACAAAACTCACGTCACTCATTGCTAAATAACCAATAGTATCAACCAATACAGCAGAAACAACATATTTCGTTGATTATCTAAGTTATGGAATCTGCATTTTTAATAAAAAGGTATCAAGAACATCCTTACTATGCCTAACATCTTTTACATTAAAATGCCTTTTCACTGACTTTGTTCACAAAGAGTAACGTTATCTAACAATCGTTGATGTCAACAGACGAGGTCACGTCACACCACTGATCATTCTGTTGGTAATACATTGCGTAGTTTGTTCCACGAGTTACATCAATTATGCTGATCTCACTCAATATCCAACGCTAAGAAGTCAATGTGTCAGATGCACCACCATCAGAAATCCCCACGTAACTTATCACAGTTATACACAATGTTTCTTCACTTGTTTAGATGAACAACGTCTCACTTACAAAAATGAGTTCAATAGAATGCACTGCTGAAACCTCCAAGATATTCCAGCAGCCCATATGTTAAGTTTGATTACCAGTTGAAATGTATTGAAAAAAAAAGATAAATCCGAAGTACAATAGCTGCTGCGTACTAGTTCAGAGTTTGAATACGCAATTTCAGTTAGTACTTTGCAAGGGCATATGCCACAAATCTTCCTATTGGATCACTCCAGCTCTAAGATAACCATCAAAATAAACTAATTTGACTTAAAATAAAGTCACTGGATCAAAAACTGAAACAATCCCGTAAATCAAATGTAAGTCAAAAATTCTGCAAAAATCTTGAAAAATTCCTCTCACAAGTGCGGAGCTTCTGAATCTAGATAAACAATATCGTGCTCCATGAGAAGGCACGATAAATATAAAATACTGCGAAATCCAGAAAATCTAAAGAAAAAACGATATAATAATGTTACGACATGATATATAACTAAACCGCGCATGGACTTAATTGTAATAAACCTCTGTGTGCAAGATTATGCTTTGAGGTAATAACCATCAAAACAAAAAAACTGGTCAAAAATAAATAATCGAAAAGCCCTAACTGTGGGCATCATGAAATGCGGCAGAAAAGACAAAATGAGAATCATGATAATATGAGTGAGCTATACGAAATTCATAACTTAAAATGAATTCATATTGACATCAGCTGAGAAATCATCACTGCCAAACTCTCGCTTTGATGCGGGACCGCCGGCGGCATCACCCGGCCGTTTAGCACCTCTAGGTGTCGTGGCTCCACGACCCCCTCGACCTCCTGTACCGCGACCTCGACCTGCAGAACCGCGTGGCTGAAATCCGCTTCCCTGAAAAGAAAGGAATGAACAATTTTTACATTCATATTGCACGATTTAAAATTCATTTGAACAAAGGCAAATGATATTCCCGAATAGAAAAAGTGATAGATAAAATGGAATCACACTGACAGTTAGAAACACAGCAATTGAATGTATGTTTCCATTAAAAATGCCCCATCCTCATTTCGACATTGAACTTCCTCCCTTTTCACTTGAAACCGGTTAACTATGAATTAAACATTAGCTGCATGACCTTTTGCAAATTACAATTTATAAAGTTCTATTCTGAGTAGACTATGGAACATACTTCAAGCAAAAGAACCGTAAGTTGGAAATGAATTGGAAAGTGATACTAAATTTGATTGATCAAAGTGAATTATTCTTCGCATTTGTTCAAATTTTCTCAAAGAAAACATAAGCTAAGCTAAGCAACAAGTTACCAACCTAATATTAAAGAAATTATATTCATAATATTATGTTTCACATACAGCCAACTTGACAATCGTTAAACAAAATTTTTTGAACCACATAAGATTTAACAAGAACAAATTTTAACTGTAGCATGTCCTATATTTATTCTACATGAATATCTTTAATTAAGAGATAAACTGTAACTTTCAATGAGTTTCATTTAGCCTTAAAACACAGTACGAACCGATACAGACATATGAGAATAGAAATTATAATGTTTAAAAAGTTCTATCTAAAACATACTGGCATTCCACCTCGACCTCCTCGGCCTCCCACTGACGGTGCACCATACCCGTAACCATAAGGATCAGGACCATAACCATAAGCATCGTAGCCATATCCGTAAGCACCTGGAGGTGTTCCATAACCATATAATTCTTCATAGCCCGCTGAAATACATTAGTTGACTTCATGAATATCGAAATTTATAAATATACAATGTCCAGAAAATAATATAAGAGGTCCTCAAAAATATATGCATAAAAATTTCAAAAAAAAGTAGTTTAAATATTACCATAGGGATCATAGCCACTGTAACTAAAATCCGCTGGTCCGCCGAAACTACCACGTCCGAAACCTGGAGTACCACGTCCACCTCGCAAACCACGACCAAAGCCAAAATCACCAAATGCACCTCGTACACCAAAACCTCGGCCGCGTCCACGCATCATTTTTTTCTTATCGCTTTGGGGTTTTGCAAGAGAAATGTTGATTGCGATCCCTTCTAATTCTGTACCGTTGAGTGCTTCCATCGCCTAAACAAATTTTAAAATGTACTTACACTAATGTTAAAAATTTAACAGCATAAATCTACCAATAAATTAGAAAACTGGAAAATACCCTGATAGCGGGTTCTCTCTCCATAAAATGAATAAAGGCATAATCGCGAATTTTTTTTGCTCGATCAACTTCACCGTAAGCCGAAAACATTTCTTTAAGTTGCTCCTCAGTGACGGCTTCTTTTAAATTTCGCACATATAATACTTTCACTTTTGCCATAGTCTCTTCGTCAGGTTCCTCCTGTTGTTCAGCCCAATCTACTACCAAATCCGAATTCCACGGTCGCAGCTTGAAAAGCATAAATCTATGCCACGATTACAATAGTAAAATTTTGTTATACTATAATTAAAAAAAATTAAAAAACCGCTTGTAATTACTATAAACAAGCATTTTCGCCCCTAAATTGACATAAAATTTATTGTTGACCATGTAAAAACCACATAAAATTGTTAGAAATTTCAAGAAATATTACTTTGCCAGCATGAATTTTGCGTTTTGCATCTGATGCGGTCTTGTGATCACAGAAATCAAGGAAACAGAAGCCACGATTCTTGCGGCTTTCTCCTGCATCAGGACTTGAATAAATTATGCAATCTGTCACGCCCTCTGAAATTTTATTAATTAAGATAATAATCAAACACACTATAAAGGAAACTTCCTAAGTAAAATAAGACAGTGAAGACAGAATCACTTACCTGCAACAAAATGAATGAAAAAGGAGAAACTTACCCGAGATGCACAAAAGCAGTCTTCAAGAAGACCAGGATGATCAAAAATTAATGAGCCCAACTGTATCGCACAGATACTAGGTAAGGGACAAGCACAACACCATCAGCTTCTCCAAAACCAAAAAGTCCTTCCCATGAAAAAGCCACCTACTGAAAACGTGTGCGAACGAGATTTGGTACCACTTTTTGGGCCAAAATTTACCTGTGTGTTCTTTAAATTCCGCAAGAATTTCCTCTTTTGACTTCGATTTTGGAATGTTCCCAATAAACAATCGTGTGTTTGCAACGCTCACGTTCACTTTCAGATTTTTTCCGGGCATTATTTCGTAACCATCAAACTAGAAACATAGATCAGAACAAATGCAGCTGTTTTTTGCCAAATTTCTCTTTTTTTTCATGCTCTAAAAATTCAGCATTATTTTCCAGAAAATGCTCAAAAATTTTATTTCCAAAATGAGTTTTTAAAATTTTTGTCCCACCCGAAGGTCACACATAATCAGAATAAAAACAAGGATGGGACAGAGAGAGGAAAAGAGAAAGGGAAAAGAAAGAAAGAGATAAATAACAAATTGCAGTGGAACTATAAGGAAGCACAAGAAATTACTTAAGCATCACTTAATACTTCATCCATTAAGCCTTAGCAGACTTTCCATCTCCAGTTTCAAGTCTACGTACACATCCAAGCTTTTCGAACAACAGTTATTAATAACTTTCCTCGATTTACAAAATGAATAAAACAGTGTCTACTTTCATTCTAGAGCATGGTTATTGATAAGTTTCATCAACATAATTAACATTTTTACTGTTCTAAAGAACAGTTATATCAGCCATCGCCAAACAAGAAATATAATGTAGGTTAAGACTATGCATGCTTAACTTTATCTTTTAAGAAACTCAATCTCAAGTACGTAAATAGTAATCTCCAGTTTTTTTAGTAAGCGGAATATATTTTCCAGAATCTTTAATCAAAAGGATAAAGATCAAATGCTCTACTACGAAATTATAATTAGTTATGTCATACTTATAGGTTTGAAATTTTATTGTAGAATAATGGGAAATAAAATGCGAACGTGCTGCGTAGGAACAGTTTTAACTTGGATATATGCATTTTCTAAATTTGCAATCAGAAAAACAATTCCTCATCTAAGCCATAAAACATGAGCAATCAGTAATATTCTACAATCGGTGTATAATTGAATGAATAAGATGCTACTGAACCTAATCCATCCGGGACAGTGAAAGGCTGAAAAATCCTACATATTTCCACCAGTCAACAAAAAATTCTGCCATCAGTACGTGACGACAAGGCAATCAAAAGTAAAGCCAAGCTTTGCTTCACAAAGTTTAAAGAGCTTCGCACACATATAGTGGTAAAAATACACTGACAAAATAAATAAATGAAAAAAAAAATAAATAAATAAAACGTTGGCTGCTGCCGCTACCTTTTAAAATATTTAGTTTCTATGATTATGAAAGATCCGAAAAACAATGCACAGATTTGTACACTCTTCCTTTACAAAGAAAAAAGAAAAAAAAAATTATGAACGATTTGCAATTATTGCGAGACTTCGTTTTTATTTTTATAAAGAAATCTTTGCACTAACGTATTTTAAATTCCAAAATCAATGCTGCAGCAGCCAACTAAAGGATTGTAAAAAACCCTATTACCTTTTTAGCAGCCTCATAGGCTGATGTTTTGTCGCAATACGTCAGAAAAGCGTAGCCACGATTTCTTCCCGTTAATGGATCCATCATAAGCCGCAGATCCCAAATCTTTCCCATATCTTCGAAAAGTGTAATCAAAGTATCTTCATAAACTTCTTTCGGAATTTTGCCGATATAAATCTGGAATAGAAAAAGGTTGAAATACTGATCTTCCACTTATAGTTTCGAAAATAAAAATTAAAAAATTGTCTATTTTAGAATAAAAACCTCATGTCCCGATCCCTGTGGACCTGCTGCCGGTCCATCCCAATCTGGTGGCGGTCCACCGTATTTTCGTTGGCCGATAGTCACTTCCAGATTGTATGCTGTTCGATCCAAAATTTCCTTAATTTTTTCGACTGAAGGTCCATTCACCAATTTTTGTGAGAGAGCAACGTTTGCTCCGAGCTGTCGCACTTTGTCACGAAAATTGCGCATAACTGACATCAAAAACTGCGCTTTGTTTTGAACACCCATGAGCTTCGACTCCTTCACCTGAAAGAAGTTCTTTGAAAAAAACATTTCCTTTCAAGGCTTCCTGACAAAGAAAAAAAAAACCGATTATTTCGAACTTATAAGAAACTATTATCATATTCAGATCATTTCTTCAAGTCCACAGAACATAATCCTAATGCTCTGGTAATATATTATGTATGTAAAATTTGGCTTCTAACATAATAAACGTCTTCCATAAACCTCTTTGATAATAAACAGTGCATGTTCGAGCGGAAGAGAGCGGAGCATTTCAATTGCACGATCGTCAAGTTCTTGTGGGGACATATCAGTTGCTTCATATAATTCAATCAAAGCTACAGCCACTTTTGGTTTCACACTTTGTGCTCTCAAGTTCTTGTAAACCTCGTTCTCAACAAATTCTGTCTCTTCAATTTCTGCAAGCAAAGCATGAGCATCTTCCGTTTCGCCCTGAAATATGCAATTTACTTCCTTATAAGTTAATGCGCAATAAGAAATTCGTTAAAAATGCAATTTCAACATATAACTTTTTAATTGTCTGTATATCTTCCACAACATTCCTTCAACCAATGTTTTTATAAAAGAGAACCCCGCTCTGAAAAATAGCTTACCTCTCCAGATGCCCCAACTATACTAGCTGTCTCCATTTTAACATCGGAATCCTCCTTTTTTATTTCATCACCATTAGCCGTCGTAGCTTCTTCCTCTTCTTGTTCTTGTTCTTGTTCCTGCTCTTGTTCTTGTTCTTGTTCCTGCACTTGGTCTTCTTGTGTTTCCTGTTCTTCTTCAAAAGTTTCCTGAAGAAATGAAAATATAAAAGTAATGGAAATAGATGAAATGAAGAAATAGAAATGGAAATAAAAAATAGGGTTAAAAACTTTTATAAGCGACCCACAACGAACAATAAACAACAAATTAATATCATTTTTCATAAACAATAATACAAACATGATCAAATTCAAAAACTTATTCGGAAATTATATCCGATGTTACAAATCAAATGAAAACTCACATCGGCAGATGTTTCCATTTTCATTTCAGTCATAGTATTATCTTCACCTGCTTTTTCTTCTTCCTAAAAGAATTGTTATTTGTGAAAAAATAAAATCTTGTTGTATTCATGTCCGAACTTGAGAGTATCTCATCTAACGTTCTGTAAAAGACTGCCAGATGCGCTCGTCTCACAAGAAAGTTTTATAAGCAGCGCATCGTTAAGCTTTGAAATGAAGAAAGTTAATAACACAATATTAGCATGCGAAGCAACGAACATGTCGGACACTGACTCATAAACTTTCAAACATGCTTTTTAACTGACGCTGAAAATCCCATCCCAAAAAACTCAAGGACGGACCAAATATATGCGCCAACTGCTTTTTTCATTAATCATTTTTGCAAAGATCCAATTTCTTACTTGATTTTATATATGTATATGAAAATACTGATGCGGTAGTATTTGGCTGATAGTGATAGTGACTTGAAAGCATAAAGAAATCGAAGCATCAAAGAATCCAATAGAAATTCCGAGAATGCATTTTTCGATTCTTGATCTTATATGTGAAAACTTAACGAATTGCTCGAAACATAGAGCAATTTAGCATGGTAAAGCGGGAATACAGTTAAAAAATGAATCATTTTGGCATGGTAAATGGGCAATTAAGTATTGGCAACTACACCCTCATAAACATTACCAAGTCTTAACATTCAAAAAAATCTCATTTTTCAAATTTCAAAAAAATCACCTACTATTCCTAAACTCATAAGTAAGCATGAAAGATGTTGAAAAGAATAAGAAAAATGTGGACATTTTATTAAAGAAATTATCAGAACTGAGGAAAAATGGAAAGTCGGAAAATCAGACGCTTCAACACTGATAGTTTATTGGAAAGACTTCGAAGCAAACTTAAAAGTTAAATAAATCGCCAAAAATTCGAACTTGTGCAGTTGCAGTGAGAATTCTTTCTTCGGTTGCACTTTCCTCTTCAGTTGTTGCTGGTGTCACAACTTGTTCGCCATCATCTTCTACCGACATAACGGGTGCGGCAACTTGTTGCTTTCGTGGGCGACCACGAGTCCCTTTCTTCTTCATTGTTGTAGCAGATAAAAGTTACGGTTTAGAAAGCGACACACACAAAACGGATAGCTTGCTGATGTAAGAAAAGCCTTTGAAAACAACGGGCTGATGAAACGAATCTGGCAATCCCTGGAATAGTATAAAAGAGACGTGCACGAAGCACATAAACTTATGCCCATTAGATGGCATGCACAAACACTCCGAGAAAGAGTGAGTGCAGTTCACGACGCACACAACGTAACGCATATCGCAATAAAAAAACAATCAATGAAGAACAAGAAAAGAACAGATTTTAGCAAATTACAAGTCCACCGCGAAAATTGAAAACTGCGTGAACTGCTTGGAGGGACCTTTTATCTGCAAGCAGTACCAAGATTAATTGCCCATACAAATCTATGAATACAGCAATTCCTACCCACGCGCAACATCACTCACTTCCGTCCCTGAGGCGAAAAAAGCGATGAGTCATCAGCCATGCGCGGCGCGTCTCCCAACTCATAACAGCGGAATGAGGAGTCGCGTTGCATAACTGTGGTTAGGCCTGTACGCAAACCTACGTCTCACTTCGCTTTTTTATTAATACCGGAAGTCGTTACTCAGTGTTGAGAGAACTGTATAATGCATTATGCACATTAAATTCTATACCATTCCTATACCACCTATTTCCTTTTCCTTAATTACCTCTTTTAATTGAAAATTATCTGGTTTCGCCCATTATTCCGTAAGTTATTCAGCCATAAGTCCCAATCAATATCCCTTGCTAGCATTCTATCGGCAGATCAACTGCCTCCTATAATCTGTTTCTTGACTAGATTGTATAACGTAGGGATTTGAACGTTAAAGCAATTTTCGGAGATAAATATAGGGAAATAAATCGAGTGTGAGAATACGAAGTAAAATGAAATTTCTGAAAAAAGAAAAAAAAGGAATCTGTTAAAACACAGAGGAAGAGGTCATTGTGTGACCTCGAGTAAGTGAAAATCAATGAAACAATAAGTGATCTGGAGCACCCTTAATGGTGTTGTGGAAAAAATTCGCCAGAGGTCACGAACTCAAAAAAAGAAGCTCTCATATATCGGATAAGTGCGCATTGAGAAGTGCAAGGTCAGTATGTGTGTTTGATCAGTGCTGTTCTTCATGCGGTCATTTCATTTCATTGCAATTGCTTCTCCTGATGCGCAGAGCGTTTCATCATCAGAATAATATTTATGAGTGATAAAAGGTCACGTGCTTCCTAATCGTAGCTAATCATTTCGTTACTGCTTTTTAAATCATTATTTTTAAATTTGGCAAAATTGAGTATTCTGTGTCCTCCTACGTCTCAGCAACTTTGCTTAGGAAATCATTTTTTGATAACTTACGTGACCCTTCACTACTTCACTATTAGAACAATGCTGATTTTTTTCATTCCACTCATGCATTCAATGAATACTTTCCATCCTTAAAATATTATCTAGGAAACTTCCCGCGATATTCGTCGTATATTATTGATTTCGAAGTATTCGATCACTTTGCTTCCAATATTCTCTCTATCCGAGCCCTCATTTTAACTGGAATCAATCATGAAATGATGGCTTGTTGATCTCTTTTTCGATAATTACTTATGTCTTTTTTAATTCTGCAATGGATACAATTATAATTATTATTTTCATATTCTATTTTCGTATTCATTCCTGTAAATACAGAATTTTTAATCTAATTACTAACCCTATATATGATCCTTATGCTTACATACTTAGCCTATTAATGAGGGATGAGGATTGAACTAGAAGAATTTTGTTCTGTAGGAACATGTTTTAGGACAATTTGAATTTTTTGTTAAAAAAGAGCTGATCATTCTTCATTGTCACTCTTGCAAGCAATTCTCGTCTATTTTTCTTTTGTTTGGAAGAAACACTTCAATGCATGACAAGCAGAGCGGAATAAAGGATTTGGCGGAACTGGAAAGAATACCGTAGAGAAGTAGACAGAAGGCCATCTTAAGTAGAATTCTACTACTTCATTTATTAGATGCTCCCTAATTAGATGTCTACTTATAATGTTCGATATCCCCAAGGCACTTGGAATTTATGGGCCGATGATAGTTAAAGTTTCTTCAGTTCCTTCCTTCCTTTTTCATCCGAATAACATTTAAGTATAAATTGTTCATCGCTTATAATTTACAGCTACTATTTATATCTCATATTTGCAAGTTATTAGCCTGTCAATTGGAGTAGTTTAGGTTTCTGGTTGTCTATAGAAATTGCAAGTTTTTAAATTACTTCTCAAATATTATTCTTGCTTTTATATCAAAAGGCATTTAAGATTTTTGTTGAATTTAACAATAAATTATGATGCATGATATCTTTTATAGATTAAACACTAATAACTGTTTTCCATCCGGATTTCAATGTGACGTTCCCTCAATACAATAAAATTTCTAAATAATCTAAAATGATCACGACAAGTGTACTATTCATTATCCTTATAGAGAGGAATCAAACCAATTTTATTTTCCTTTTAGTTAAGTCTTCCAATGATAGAAAGTTATTTTATAAGGAAATTGCTTTAGTGAACAAAAATCTACTAGCTTCTCCCCCTCTTTCATTAGAAATATTTATCGGTTACTTTATATTCTTTTTTTGTTTTATAATATTTTCCTTCAATTTTAATACTTTCAATTACTAATTTATACTGTTAAAAAATTTTGGTATTAACTTTTGTCACTGATAATTACTAATTCTCGAATAAATAGTTAATTCTAGTTTAGGAATTAAACTGCTTCAGAAGAAGTAAATTTGAAAATGAATATGTAATTAAATCTTGCTGAACTCGAACACTTTTAATGCATAACTACCGTCTGCTTTATTTTTTTCTTTAATTTTCATCTTTATCTTTTCCCTATCTCCTTCTTAAATGTTCCATCGTCGTTTCTTTTTTCTTTTTTCCAATAATTTCTTCTATTATTTAGGATTTCCCGAAAACTTTAGAGAAGAAAGAGCGATGCTTTTTGCCAGTACGTATTTAAATAATTATTTTCTCTTAATTTTTAATCTTTTTTGATTTGTCAGAAGTAAAGGGATGTTTGATAACTTCCCATAAGCACGTAGGTTTTGCTTTACTTTCCGTCTTTTCTAAAGAAGTAAAGATGTGGATTCTTTTAAACAAATCAGAGAAATGCAAGAGATACATAAAGTTCATAAACATAAAATATTAGATTGCTGAGAATTGCAAAGCTTGTCATGCAAATTGATTTTCAAATCCACTTAAATTTTCTTGAAATTTTCAAAAAAATGACCAAAGATCATGTATATGAAAATCGGATAATCGATATATTTCTTTCAAAAAAATATAAAACTTTCCATTCTTTGAACTTGACTGATGGACCAGAGAGGATTATTAAGTGCAAAAGTGATCACATAGTATGGTATAATGACAATTAATTGTGATTATTGTTACGGGAAAACCAGTTTACTCCAGCGGAAAGCTTCTGCATAACCATAGATTGAGGATTTTTATGACCTTCAATAATGGGGTCATAAATCTCTCGTCACCTCACACCTCATTACAAAATTATTTGTCACAAATCATAGTTTGGCTGAGTTCATTGATGCATTTTCATTGTAAAATGATGACATCTGTTGCTGATAGGATTGGTTGCTGTGACATATGCGCATTTTCCCTTTCTTACTCCAGGAAATTTACTGTGAATCAATTTAAATTATTCAATTTTAATTGAGGATATCAGTGACAAGTTGATAGAGATGATGAAAAACTCGAATTAGTTTAAGATGATGGTATGAAGCTTTAATCGATCTGCTAGTTAGCTTTCTAGCTTTTGGAGGATATTCTTAGTTTTGAAATCATTTGGTATCAATTTAGTCTTTTCAGATCAATTAGGACAAATGGAAAAAATCATTTTTTTCACTTTTTTTTTCACACATTGAAATATAATTTCCTTTTATTTCTTCCTTAATTACTTACATAATTATTCATTCAGTTTTCTTCTCAGACATTATGTGAAAGCTACCGCCCCTATGAAGACGCCAAAATGATTTAGCAATTCTAAAGCTATTGATGAGAGAATGAAGGAGGACCCCTGGTTGTATGTGGGTGACATTGCGGTAACCATTTATGAAGATATCCGAAGTGGGTATGGTATTCCCTTCGCAGTTTCGTTGCTGGAATTGGTCCAGGAGACTATCATCGGCTCATGTCTGCCTCTTAGCAGCATGAAAAAAATGCTTTCAAAAGCTATCCTCGATTCAATAAGCTCAATATTTTGTAGTGAAAGTGGAAAATTATGAAATTATATTCCAATGCCAATATAGTCATTTCTCTTTTCTTCCAAAAGAAAAGAAAGTATCGTGCTCCATCATCCTCAAATTCAAGAGAAATTTCCTGAAGAAAACAGCTATACGTTCCTGTTTGTTATAACTCTGCAAATGATTGCATTATGTCTTTTATATGCTTTTGTCTCAACTGTTCCATTCATCATCGTCCAATTTTAGCTTCTTCTTATCAAAACTTTTCATTTGTTTGCATATTTTAACTCTAATAATTCTGTTAATGCTAAAACTCCTAAAATATCTATATGTGTCAAATGTGAAAATTTTCATCAAAATATTACAGAAGGACTATTTGCAACTTGGAAGATACACATTGTTTAAATATACGCTCTTTTATTTCTTCGATCTTCTTAAAATTGGAAAAGGCTATGCTGTGACTTATGTACCGAACTTCTTTATAAACAATTAAAACTTGCTCTCTGAGCGTCGTTATATCTTCTGTAGACTGAACATATGGTTTTAAAAGCTCTCTTTCATACCGATTAATCCAAAATATTCACATCCAAAATCTTTATTTGTTTTATATACTGCTGAAGTATCTAAATAATTCCATATTGAAGACTATGCGATGAAGCAATGATTTTTTCTCCTTCATAGTTACATGAAATTTTAATGAAAAAACCGTATCGTTCATAAATTATTTCAGACATCAATTTTTTATCTTAGCAAATTTTTTTCATTTATTTTTCAATAAATGACTCAGTTACATATTTTTCTTTATCCTATTAATTATATTTAATAAATACAAATAAATAAACCAATAAATAAGTAACTTCTTTTCTTTTTATTCATTGAGTAGAAAATACAGTATGCTTCTAAAGCTTTCATTCCATTGTTTTCAATTACTTTCATCTTTGATGAGGAAATTTTCCTATTTCCATACCATTTTGTTGTCGCTTCTTTTCCTTTTTTTATATTCCATTCTTTCTTCATTCTTTTATTGACTTTTTGTTGTTTTTATTGTATCTTCCAAATAAATTTCGTTTCTGTTAGACGAGGTCAAATGACTTTTGACCCCGTCTAACAGGAACGAAATTTATTTGGAAAGCAACGCTTTATTCTTCGAAACATCACATATCAGCAGTAAATGGGAAGCGAGATAGGCCTCATCAGTCAAAGAGAAAATATATTTCGATTCATTCTCCGTTCAAAATTGCTCCATTCATGAGAAAGATGGATTCCCGGGAGATCGAATTGAAAGGAAAAGGGAGTAAGGACGCGCGGCGTGAATTTCCACAATCAATTTTTATCTATAGAAAGTCATTAATTCTGGAACAACTGAAATAGTTGCTTCTTCTCATTGAAATGGAATCAAATGCTTCTTTCCTCGGTTCCTTGATAAAGAATGACAAGGGAGTGTACACCTTCAAGTGCCAAAGCCTTTTGTCATTTCATAACCACTCATTTCCATAACTTCCTAACTCTATCTACTATCATTATTCGATCTAATTCAAAAAATTCAACCTAGAAGATATTGATCTGGATCATCATTTCAAGAATATTTCGGTGATTCAGTTTGTTTTCAGCACTTATGAAACACTCATTAACAAAAACGTTGAATATTAAAAATTCTTTTCTTTTATTTTTAAAACAAAGACTTTCATTTCTTTCGAAACAAAAATTTTCAAAATTCAACTTGAAAGGTCACTTCTGTATGAAGTATGAAAATGAAAGTATGAATAAAAATATCTTAGCATTTTATTGAAATGTAGCTGCTGATACTGTCTGGGAGTTCAACTGCTAATATTACACAGTTTGAAGAGAGATTGTAACTCTTCCAAATGATAACCCTCCTCCTCTCTTTTCGCTCTTCGGTCCTTCATTCACTCACTGATTTCTACCAACACTTTCACATATCATTTAAATACCATTTATCAATAAGCTGTTATAGCTCGTGAGGAAAGCAAGGTCATGGAAATTTATTGCAATTCGATTCAATTCAATCTCATTGTTAGCAGAGTTACTCTACAAATGTGCCAGATTCATTCATTCACTTATGTTTTACTTTTTTCATCACTCAAGCTGTATGATACACCGCAACGATTGCGAATACAAAGCGATATTTCTACTAATTTACATTGAAAAATAATAATAATACCTTCTATGGATAATTTGAATGGCATTTTCAGATGATTATTCCGATACATTATTACGTGAGATCAATTATATCAGTGCATTTATCCTTGGCTATGAATGAATAAACATTTATGGAAATGAGTGTAAATTATAAACATGTTAGTGATAGTAATATCCCTGAACTCCTTCATGTCAACAGTTGTTGAAGGAGGAGAGAGAGAGAGGAAGAGAGAGAGAGAAAAGAGGAATGAGTAAAAGGTTGTGGTTACATTGAATGAACCCTCTTCCAATATATGTATCAGTGGACATCGGTAAGTGAGGTGAAAAGATATCCAAAGAGATAGTTGGTAAGATGGATTGATAGACTGATGGATAGGCTGAAACCAATAGCTGCTAACAGATTCCTCGTTGCTAAGCTGAGGAGGGATAGGCCGAAGTGGACACTGCAATTGAAGATTCATTTCCCCTCTGTTTGTCGATGGATGGCAATCCTGGATTCCTTGAGTGGAGTCATCGAAACCCCTTCTCCTCCCCCTTCCACTGCCCCTTCCCGGTTGGAGGTCGACCGGCCCAAGTGAATGTGTTGGGACAGAAGAGATGGAGTGACAGGCAGCGACCCAGCGAGCAAAGAATGGACAGTGGGATGGTCAGATGGAGGAGAGGAGGGGAGAAAACGGTCAGGGGATCGACTTCGACCGATCTCGTGGTATCAGTGGGAAGGGATGGCTCGGTTCCCTGCTGCAATTACCCTCTCCTTCCCTCTCCCTCTCCCTCTCCCTCTCCCACCTATCCCTGAGGTTCTCAGCCGAGAGATAGATGGCTCTTCCTCGCAATGCTCGTTCCATTCACGCCTATTTCAGTTTAAGCCAAAATTCGTCTACATCCATGGAGTTCTGTGATTGTTAGGGAGGAGAACTTTAGCCTGTGTGGTTCGAACCTGTTCGTACCATTCCGCTTGAAATGAGAGAGCGGTAATCACTCGACATAACATCCCGCAGTATCATAGACCTTTTCCCTCATTGTTCACCTTTGTTCATGTTTCTCGATGAGTCACCCGTCTCTATTTCACTTTAAGCTGCAGCGAACACCTCATCTCATCTTTCATGCAGCCAGTAAAGGATGTGTATAGTTGTAATGATATTCTTATCCCTCAATTGCCTTAATAGCTGACAGTATCAGTGTTGTATGTTTGGACGGGGCAACTGAACCATGGAGAGAGAATTTTGCTTCCCACGGGAATAAGCTAAGGGATCTCTCGTTATTTCCATCCCAGCACAAATGATTTGAAGCTGACCAGAAGATGTCTTCATATTGCATGCAAATTATCCATGCACGATATGTATCATTCTTCTCTCTCTCCACCTGTTTTATTTCTTCAACTTCCATCTCCCTTCTCCCTCATCCCTCCCCATTATCACATTACTATCATTTGTCAGATCGTTGATGAGTCATCAGCACCATGTCACTGCTGGTCGGTCTCTGTCCTACCACTATTGCATGCTTCTGAAGGAATCGGTTACCGATGGAACCGAAGTGCTACCAGTCATTGTTTCATCACTTCCCATTAGTGGTCAAGAGCGATAATGCTGTCACAATGTGCTGCTGACGATGTAATCATACATTACAGTACCTTCACTCTTCACCAGAATTGCGATTTGTTTCGCAAGTAGAAAAGAAAGTTGCATTTAGTTTATACGATCGTTGCGTGCATTGCACGCTCAGCTGCTTGTTGCAGGTCTTCTACCTTCTCATTTTTTCTCCAGTTCATGGGAAACTGATATAATCGGATCACTCCTAATCAATTATTAACTATCTAATACTGTTTTTCATTTAGAAAGTTTATACGAAATTTCGGCGAATGATGAATCATCCATTCCAACATCGTCCATATTGCGGTGATTTATCATTCTGAGTGATCGATTGGTTCATTTGTGAAGTATCAGAAGGAGTTGCTTAATTGCTATCGTTTGAGTAACACACACCTACTCTTGTCTTCTTCCATTTCTGAGAGAGGGTGAAATTCTTTATCAGAAATAGAGAAAGTTCCGCCAGTGGTGATGACTCATCATGGTGAATCAGTAACTGTCCATCTGATAAGAGAGAAGCTCTTCCTGGTAACACCAATGAATCAGTTTGTTTATCATACTGACTAGTTACTCTTATTGTTCACATAATCGCATATTCATCTTCCCTTTTATCTTCTAATTATTATTATTTTTTTGTTAATCTACTCTTCAATGTTTACTATTTTACAGTAGTAAATATTTGTCACAGTGACGCAACATTTGAATTCGCGGAAGAAAATTATGATCAGTTGGAAGGATTTTTGTTCTAAGATTTTTATGAAGAATGCACTTTTACAGAAGAACAGAAAATTCTTGTTTGTTTGCAGATGATCGTAAAGTTTTTCCAAATGATATAGTGCTTTGATTTATATCACTGTCGTCGATGAGCGATGATAGTATCTAGTGATACTTACGGCTTCGTAATTCCGGCATTATAGGTTTACTTAAAGAGGAAACTGCTATCTATTGAATCCTTCTCGAGCGACCAAAAAAAGATGAATAAGATTTGATTAGTCCTATGATTATAGGAAGCAAAATATCATGTGTATTGTAAGTGAACGACCTCTTTATCATTTCCTACCACAAATCAGTTCATAATTACGGAAAAATAAATTAGACATATAACGGATAGAATAACTTTTTTTTTAACGATTTCATTTTTGTAATTTTAGGAGTTCCTTTTGGAATGATGGAGGAAGTGATTGTTACATTAGAGGTGGGATAGAAGTGATTACAATTCTTCGTATTTTATGAATACTAACAGTTAACTGATAAAATGATAAAATGTAATATTTATTTCCTTATTGCAATCAGGATATCCATGTCGTCAATTCATAGATCGATTTTATGAATTGAATTGAACCTAGTTTCTTATTAATTATAATTTCTATATTCGTTTTCTGGAAGGAACAAATGAAGTAATATGAGTAGCATTCAGAATGATGCTTTACATTGTTGTAGAATGCTGTGTAAACATAACTTCTCTCCGTTGACGAAATAGAGATCAGTAGTCTTTAATTATGTTAGTAAACTCATTAGAGAGGATTTCTCCAAGGTACTTTATGTTTATACAATTGTAGTAGTGGTAGTAGTAGTAGTAGTTGCAGTAGAAGCTTAACAATTGTCACAGCATTCTCTCAGTCTGTATATTGGTAAACTATAATCGATAATTAACTCCTATATGTATATTTTCGCCATTATTATTAACCTTCGGCAGATTTACTCCTTAAATATTCTTTCAATCATAACATTCAATGGAAATGAATAGTTTAGTTTAATTGAAGGTGAGATTAGTTGGCAGTGATGGACTTTTTCAATCAAGTAAAGTGTAGTTAATGAATAAATAATACGCTCTTACCAAGTAATAATTCTTAGGAATCATTTACTACCACTCTTCATATTACCATTGTTACTTGAGAAGTTGGAATTACAAATTACTAATGTTGATATATGGCATATTTAAGCAATTATCGAATTAGTAGCATAATTTGCTTCGCATTATTGATATTTGCGTTCTTTTCTCTACTTATCGAATTCTTTTCCACTGTTACGATCTCTTTCCTGTCAGCTATCCTCGAAATTATTATATTTATAATTTTTGAATAAATAAGGAAAATAAATAAGTTAACATTTAATATTCTCAATCGCAGTGAGTCAAATATGAATCTCTCTTAGATATGATAATATTACATTCATTAATTTTCTCTTCAAAATTTCTATTACTGCATAGAATTCATGATTCTTTGCGAACTTGAAATATCATATTTTCCGGAAGTACATTCACCGATCTCTCTTCTCTGATGTTTCAAATGGAAATTTCATATACCTCTGAAAAAACCAAGAGAGAAAGATACTCATATCATTTCCATTTCATTCATGAACTTATGATGCTTGAAACAATAGAATGGTTATAGTTAAAATTAGATCATTTCATCAGGATCATCAATTATTTTAGCATTCCATTCACCAAATGATATCCGGAATGAAATCCACTCTGTTATCATTGTTTATTTAAAGAAACAATTTGCGCTATCACTCGCTATTATAACTTATAATTTTATATTGTCCAACAATTATCACTGAATTCTTTTTCTGTTTTAACGTGGATTCGTTCATTCATGTCACTTTAAATCATTTATGAAACGTCTACAAGTTGTAAACATTCTCAACTTCTATCGAAATTTTTTGTTTCAAAAATTTGTCATGTACAAGCTTCTCTTATCACTTTTATCATCTGAACGAGCGAGTTAACTTTCACTTATCTTTGTTATCTCTGCTTGGACAATATTTTGCATGTATTACTGCTCATATGATGGTTCTCTGTTTTCTTTCCATTCAACTTTGGCCAATTTCGCAATATTAATGTTTTTATTCCTTCGTCAACACTGTGAGAATTTGTTTTTCTTTGCAGGAAAGAATTACATTTTGAGAGTTTCAAATTCCGTTTTACAAACATAGACCATTTCGCTTTTTGTATTTCCTGACACATTCATTTGATATCGAACGTCAAAGTACTATACTTGTGTGGTTTAGAGCCTAATCAGGCATTGTTTGTCAATTGTAACATTCCATCATCTGTAATGACGGAAACTGAAACGAAAGTTATTACTGCCATTGACGAGGTGTTTTTTTTTGTTCCTTTCATTCATCTTCATTTCATCGAATTCAAATACAGACTGGCGATTTTTTGACTGTTGTAGTCTATATATGTTCGTAAGAATTTCTTTACTGATAATTATCCACTCGTTGCATTAAGCGCCACATCACACGCTACTTCCCTTGTTGGAAGAAGTTTCGAAAGTGCTCAAATTTTAGAATAAGGATGTTATGTTGGAAGTTCAACTCATATGGTTTAGCGTAACGAATAAAGAATAAGTTTGGGTGAACAAAATATTAGATATTATGCTTCATTTTACTATTTTCATTTGTAGATGAAATTACTTCCAAATTACCGTTTCAGGCTGCAAAAACAAATTCACCAATGGGAGAAAACAAAGTACTAGTATCAGTAAATCCTAATGAAGATATACCTGCTGTTGATGCTGATGTGAAGAACTCGGATACTGTTGAACCAAAGGGAGTTGAAGCAAAGGAGAAAGCACCGGAACCACGGAAGGATCCACGAGAAGATCCTATTGGTTGGGTGAATTCACTAATTCCCGGTGCTGTTCACAAGGTATCAGCCTTCTTTTATAAAAGAAAGTTTTTTATCTTCTAGTGTTGACCATTTTAAGTAGCTCGGTTTTCATCTAATTGTTAGAATTTCGAGAATATCAAAATTTAATAATAATTAATTATCTTCTAATTTAACATATGGTGAAGTTCAGTGGAGAATTTCAAACAGATAAAAATATTATCTATTACAGTCTTCGACCAACTCCAAGCATAAGTGACTTTGAATTTATTAATATTTTCAATTTATGGGCATCTGGTCGAATTTTATAGAGCTCCTTTATATTTACCATGTTTTATTTACGATTAATAGCATTATGAAAGGCACGGTATTGCAAATTCTAACCAATTTATTAATTGAAAACGTATCGTAATTTACAGGTAAATTATCGATTGTTGGACTGGGTTCAGCAATTGGCAATTGAGGAAGAAGACAAACGGAAAATGTTACCTGGCAAAAGTGATGCTGTTACAAAGAAGCAGTTTTTGTCGTTCCTTCGAGATGGTTCACTATTGGCGAAATTAGCAAATCGGCTTCAACCGGGCGCCATTGAAACGATTCATGAAGGAGAGGCGGCTAAAGACAAGACTAATCAAGCATCTAACATCAATGCTTTCATCAATTTTGTTAAAGAAAAAGCAGGTTTATCTGAGGAGCAGGTTACTATTTGTCTATCCTTCAATTACTTTTATTCATCAATAACTTATTTTGATGTCACTTCTAAGTTTCATGAGACTATTTGTGTGTATCTTTTTTGGGCACGTACTTATCAGCCACCAGATGATTGTCAATCTCGAAGGATCATATTTCTAATACTTTTTAACAATAATCTAAGAGGATTGGAATGGATCAATTTGTGATCAATCCATCAAAAGCATTAAGCTCGGTCTTTCTTTTGTTTGACAGATAAAAGCTAATAGGAGTATTACTGCTGTAAAATCATCCCAATCGCTTTGAAACAACTGTGGAAATTCTAAATTGCGTGCGATTTCGCGCAATTAAAAGATTCCTTTGTTTGTTCTGTGAAGAAAGAAGCAACTGACGAAAACGAAAATTGGAGGATATAAGAAGTAGCGGTAAGATAGGTGAAAGCATTTATTGATAGGAGTACCATTCTTAGATCTTCCTGATATATATTACTGAGTATTACGCTGAAATGATGAAATTTTGATAAAAATGGAAGAAAAGAAGAAATGAAATATTTTATTTATTATTATTATTATTATTATCATTATTATTATTACATTTCTCTGCTTTCTTTAACAAGATTGAAGCGCTACAATCTTAAGTTTATTAGAATTATATGAAAGTTTTTGAGAACATGATCTTAAATATTTTTTGTATTTGCAAATGACGGTTAGCTGGTTAAAATGATCGTCAGTTTAATTTTTGATTAAATTAAGTTAGAATGATAGTCTGAGATATTTTGGGTAAGATATCTTCAAAGAGATTTATTGAAACATAAAGTTTATCAGCAATGTATAATATTAGATCTCTCTCTCTCTCTCTTCCTCTCTGCCTCTCTTAAATAACCAAGCGATTTTGATGTCGTCATTATAAAGCAATATGCAGTTATTGCTTTTTTATAAGAGATTAAAGGGCAAGAAAAATAGTGCAATTATAAGCAGTTATAAACAAATAAACAATTATGGTTATAGTGCAAAGGGATGAGGTAAATGATCGATCTTTTTGAATGGAATGAAATTTAGTAAAATTAAATTGTGTATATCTATGTGTGTTCTGTAAAAAGTTTGATAAATTAGTTAGATTACTGTTCATCTGCTGACTTAGCTTAATATCTAAGCAAATATGATATGAATTTAATATGTGATATAGAACCAGCTACTTTTTGTCTTCCTTACCTTTTTGACTTTCATCTTTCAAACTTCAATAAATCAACGAAGAATGATAAAAATATTTGGCAGAAATGCGGGGAGCATTTTAGAGATGAAGGATGGTATGAGATTGATTAATTCATGCTTAACCGATGAATTGATTCATCCAATCTTTTCATTTTATCCAAATGATCCATTCAATACGCGGCAGCGACTATCTCCCCTTTTAAGGTTCATTTGATTGGGAAATAAATCTTAGTTAATAATTGTCTGCAATGCTATCATATCTTTGTTTTTTTTTCTGATAACTATTTATTTGTTCCTGAATGGGGTATATGTTTATGTATATGCAAAATGGTGGAGAATGATTCATGGGTTTAGCTGCCATGGCCAGACTGGTCTGTTATCCATGTCTAATTAGGCTTCAGTATATTAATAGACTATAGATATCGATCTTCTTACTCTGCACAATTTTTTTCTTTTTTCGCCGAAAGGAGCTACTACTACTGCGTACTACCAAATTGCTGTGACTGGCACGCAATTCTAAATATAAACAGCTATTTGGCTATTGCAAGACTAAAATAGATTAAATTTCTTCTGCTCGTTTAGCTCCAATAGCCCAAAAAAAGAGAAAAAATGGAGAACTGCATAAATGTTAGGATTTTAATTTTACAACGCATCAATCGTTAAGAGCGAAAGAGACATCTTTTAGAGGAAATTTTTATTAAGAAATAAATATATCCGAGATGCTATATCGATCTATATTGCTCAAATTCCACGGGTAAAACTTGTTAATTTTTTTGAAAAAAAATCTCTAAACTAGTTCTCGAATAAGGTGACAAAACCGAGCAAATATTTTCGCTTTTTTGCATGCTAATTTCAAATCTATAATGTTTCCTTGTTATCTAATTCCTAAAAAAAATCGTTTGCAGATATTTACTGCCGCTGATCTGCAGGAGAAAGGAAAAGCAGGATATCAGGCAGTATTTAATACGATTATGCAGCTTGCTCTTAAAGCACAGGGCGTTTTTAAGCAAAAGGTCATATTAAAAAATTTCATCTGTTAATGTGTTGATCCCTGGGTCACTGGAAACTTTTTTTGTTGGAATTTGATTCTAATTAACAACTAATTTGGTTAAGTTTAGGGAATTGATGCCGAGCAACTCATTCAAGCAGCTTCACAGGTGGTACCAACAAATATTATTCAAACAATTTTAAGTTTCTTCAGACGAGCACAACCAGTACAGGTTTGTTCCATTATCGCATTCATTAAATTGGTCCGTACTTCAATAAAAGCATTGTTGCAAATATTACTCACTCTTCTTTTTGTTTCATGAATGTATGATGAAAGATGAGTACATGAACATGATACAAGTGCCACCATAAATGGTCCCCAAAGATTTTTCTCTTCTTTTTTCTTGAATAGAAATGTCTATTGATAGAAAATGTCTTCTGTTGCAGACACCGAAAAAACTTGCAAAAGAAGCGGAGGAAAAAGAAAAGGCAACTATTGTTGAAAAGGTTTTATTTTGTTTTTAGAACTGTTACTTATGCAACGGTTCATTGATTTTAAAATGACAAAATAATGAAAAATATCTTGATATATGATAATACATTGTGATATGATTACCAGGTGCACAGAGTTTATATCAAGCTCAACAGGGTCTTCTTTCCCCGCTGTGTTTGCCAAGCCCGTTCCCTTGGCTGTGGTTTCGCTAGATAGTAGACAGGGACAGTGGGAATCTCGTTAATCCGTTCATGCACGTCACGAATTAGATGACGAGGCATCTGGCTACCTTAAGAGAGTCATAGTTACTCCCGCCGTTTACCCGCGCTTGGTTGAATTTCATACTTCAGAAATAAGACTATGATAAGAATGTCGTCTTCACAAGTATAAAAAAAAATCAGTGCTATCGGTTCTGATGATTGTGATCTAAATTACAATTAGAAATAATCAATGCACTAATTAAAAATTCAAAAATCACAACATGTTTATAGGTTCTTGAAGATAAACAGATGGACGAAGAAGCATGCAAAAAAATTGTCATTCATACGGGAGATGATACACCGGCTCTCGCTGTGCACTGATTTTAATTTCCAATTCATTTGCAAAAACAAATTCTATCTCGAAATATTTCAACTCTGCCAATATGGCTTCATTTTAGTTTTGTTGTAAGTTCACAATTAAATTAGTATTGCTTTTTTTTTTGAAATTTTTTTTGTAAAAACAGGATAAAAGTGAGTAGTATTATATTGTAAACTTGATAATCGTATGATTTTATTTGTTTAATGAATAAGTAATTTGGGGTGACATTTTATTTCATAGGTGTAATATCGCTATTCACATTTCATAAATATATCTTTGAAAATTTACCGCATTAATAACTAATGCAAAAGGAAAAAAACTTTTATTTTAAGAGTTTTCTTCTTCAGATTTTTCTCATCGTTTGATATTACTGCCTGTTACTCATCATTTCACGTATTACTGCAGAAAATGAATTTTTTCTGCGTTCGTGAAACTTGTTTATTTCAACTAAATAGATACTGTAGTTTATCAAATGAAATGTTTACTTATGCTTCTTACCTATCATTACTGTAAGAGGAACTACTATAATTTAGCTTTCATTGAAGCCTGTTGAAAAAGACTACGAAGTAATTTCATAGTTTCTTAGCTTTGATTTCATATTAGTGAAATATATAAAAATATTCAAGTTTCAGACTAGGTAGTTCTGCTTGGATGAATTTGAAATTTTCATTAGTGCTAATTCATATGTTTTTTCAGGTAATGTCGCACAATTATTCTTATTCATAATATCATCCGAACTGAACCAGCCAACCCAGTAATTCAACGACTTGTCCTCGATATATACATGTGTTGAAATTCAGCTTGGACTCTGAAAATGATTTTTCTTCTATTGTTACGGAATCGGGATATGAGAAGGATTTGATTTCTCATTAATAAATTTGAACGTGCAGATAAATTTTTTTTCTAATGTAAATTCTAAATTCCTTCTCATCGTCCCCGGTTTACGCAATGCTTTATTATATTTTTAAATTCTGCGGTGGCTAAAATTGTTTTCAATAACAAATTATTTTTTATATCTGCAAATCAATTCGGACAATAACACCTTAAAATTTGGTAAGATTTTAAATTGGAGCTAACAGTATCCCATCCTTTATTGTGCTTTTTTTCTCTTAATTTTGTTCTAATATGTTTATGAAATGTTTTTTTTACATCTGCTTTAATTATGAGCTTCAAAAGATTCTCGCGTCCTTCTAATTAATTTTTAATGAAGAAGAACATGAAAAAAGAGAAACAAAAAAGTTTTGAACTTTATCATTCCATCAGTTATGCTCTTAGTTGGATGATAATGCTTCCTTATTTTCTTAGTTTTACTTTCAATTCCCATAAATTCAATAAACGGATTACAGTATGCGTACCTGCGATGTGCTTATTTCCTTTACATCATTTCAATTTCTATGTTCTAACGGGATAGTGAAAAAGCTTTTCTGCAAGGGAATAATGATTATGTAACCCATAAATTATGATATATTCTACAGGTGTAACCTGTGATTAAATGATTGATTTCATCGATGGATTTCGTGTAATGTATTAAAAGTTTAGTTGGTTTGCATGCAACTCTCTGTTATCGTCTGTTTAGAATCATTATAGAAAAGCTTTTTTCATTATAGTAGTTGTCGATTGAAACCTTGCTTTCTTCCAAGCTCTGAAATGAATCCTGCGACTGATATTTTGGCAAGTTGAGATAGCTATGAGTTACTGATTGTTCCAATTGATCCGAAATCACTTCCTTCGTTTCATTACAAATCATTCAGTTTCCAGACAGTTTGTCCGTTATATCGTAATGATATCTTTGTAAACAGCAAAGCATAGTTACATAGTTACATGACCATGTCGTGTCTCCACAGCGTGCGTTAATTGATTGTACGATCGGTTCGTTTTGCTTCCTTAAGTTCAGATCATTTTCACCTCGTCTTCTACGTGAATACTCATCTCCGTACCTTTTTTAACCAGTGTTTTTTTCATTTCCTTCATATTAATGATTAATAAACAGCATTGAGATACTGAAACTCATATTCTTATTTGAAATGACATAGTGATGTTTACATAACATTAATGGAGAAATGGACAACATTCCTACTGTACTATGTGCACCTCATTCATCCATCTTCTATGTTGGTACAGTCTTGAGGAAATTATAAACAGTAATGTATAAGCGAACAGTGTCAGAAACTAATAAGAAGTATAGTAGCGTGAAATAATGAAGTGAAAGGGCATATTGGTAATTTTACTTCCATAGGGAACTTATCCTGAAAATAGTAATGGATGGATATGTGAGCAACGGCAATAGGATTCGGATGGATTACGATCAGACTAGCACGGTATTTCTGAAATACGTATAAAGTGGCCGGTAGTACCATTTACCCGCAGGGCGAATTTAAATATTAGCAATTCTTTCGATGTATTAAAATTTTACTCCACACATTGTTATTAAGCGATGTACCGAGACGATTTTCATTGAGATCTGGTCGGAATGATGGGCGGTGCTGGTGATGTTAATCGCTTTATGGAATCTGCCAGATCTTCTAGTTAGATAACATTACAGATAGGCAGAACTTATGAAGAATTCTATATTTTGTTCAAGTCGGAAAGTATCGGGCAGTTTGGATTTACCTAACTGCTGCTAACTTAATGGGAAAAAGCGTCCAGATTGTTAAAATCGGTCGAAAAGGTTTCAACGGTCGCAAAGGTAGGTGCTTGGACATATGTTCGTTCTATTAGCGGATTTTAACGCAGTGCCTTGTTTATTAACGAAATATGTTACACAAACCGTGTTCTCTTTCAAGTAAGTGGTTACTATGGAAACTTGTAAAACATCCATTTTATAATCGGGAGAAAATAAATTTTATACTTAGGATTTAATTGCGTGGAAAAAACTGAAAAAAGGTAGTCAATATATACAATATTTACAGCATTAGCTGATGTGCTTATCGAATTCTTAGAAATTATTTCCCATACAGTGCTTTTCAATTATAGTGGATATCCGACTGATATGTTTGTTACTGCCAGTTATGGAGATATTTTAATTCATGTAAGTGTCCACTCACGGATCAGTTTGTGTCTCTCTATTCAAGACGTCGAAAATTCTCCATAAGTCGTGCATTTTGCGGCCTCTACAGTTAGAAATCAACCAGCTTTTCAAGAATTTTCCATTATTTTGAAATGACTGTTTTCAAAAGTGATCGTTGATTCGGTTGGTTCTGTTTGTTCTTGTTTTTAAATTTTAGAAATGTACAGTGAAGGAAGTGCTAGATTATGTGAGCAGTGCATTACAAACAATTCATCGTTGGATAAAGTTCGATGAACTATCCCATTTTGCGGCATGCATCCTTGATAAGGATAACAAAGTGTTGATGGAGGTCGTAATAATTATTATGGAAATACAGCATCCTCGCCTCAGGTCTATATGACTTCTCTGCTTCATTCTAGAATATGAAAGAAAATATGACTGTTTTTTAAACTTGTTTCTTACTGCTGAAATAGAGAATCAATGGTGATCACCTGACATTTCTTTAACATTCATTATTTCAGGGACGTGTTGACAAGTGAAGCACTTGTTATGAAACGACAGTTTCAACAAACAATTTTTGCATTACAACGTGGATCATATATCGAGCATATGAAAAATATCTTCCCATACGAAGGTAGGAATAGTTATGATTGCTGATAATGAGATTAATTCTTGGATAAACTGAAGAATAAGTGTGGGACAGGTATTTCTCTAGCTTATATACACTTATTTCAGAAGTACGTTTTGAAATACATACAAAGCTTAGAGGCAATTGCGAAGTAAAACTGAAAAAACGAGTTGGTGTAAGTTGTCTTTGTCACAAATGAAAACCTTTGTGACACGACTTCGTCTCATTTTCCATCTGTAATTCAGGAATCTAAATGGGAAAAGTGTAGTCAGTGTGCACTCGAGAGTCTACGTCCTTGCGGCAGACGAATCGACAACAAGCTAGTTGAGGTTCCATACTTCTATTAGTTAAATTATCAAATCACTTATAGCATTCTCAGCTATTCATAAGGTCATGTACACCATAAAAAGATTCCAACGATATAAATTCCTTTCAGTTTTGAAATTGAATATAAATTTAACTGGTTGAAAAGTATCGTTTCTTTTGTTTGTTTGCAGATCATTGCAGTGGTACGCCAACTGAATAAAGCATAATATATGCTCGCAAAGCCGGGAGAGAGTGGCGTAACCGGAATTTAATTATTTCAAGCTATGTAAAAACCGCATCTGCATTTCTTGCATTCAAATAGAGCATATTTATGAGTGTAGTAGTAATTGGCCATTCTTGTGCGACTGTTTGTTTCAGAAGTGAAACTTTCGAGATGTTGGATCCATTTATAAAAGCAACAAATCCACTCTAAAAAAGTCGGGATAGCATCCGTATGGAGTAAAAGATGGTCATTTTAATAATTCGTGTTTACATCAGAACTCATCGCTATTATCGCCGAAATACCAGTGTTACGAATGGAATGCAAAAAATAACTTTATCTGGATAGAAATTACAAAACAGCTTGTGAATTATTCTAAATTTAACATATCAAGTGCCATTTTACTAATGAAATGACAAAGAAAATTTCCCAAATGATAAATTGTTTACATAGATAAAAAATTACAGAAAAGTTTATGAATTATTTTTGCTAACTTTTTAAACCTTAAATATACCAAATATAAGTTTTATTAATAGAAAAAAATTTTTAAAGAATGCAATATTTATTATAAATAAAATTATAAAATTCATGAATTAATCTTTGGAAGTGTTAAATATTAAACTTCATGTATTATTGCTAAAATTAAAAAAAAGCAGTGAAACTATTTGAAGAACGCAATGTTCAGCGAAAATCAGCTTATCAATTCTTGTAAGTTAATTTTTAAACTAAATAAAACTTTGAAAGTGTAGAAAAGCGAGAGGAACTCTTTAAAAGTAAAGATACAAAAATCACATGAAAAATTGGAAAGTTTTAAACGCTAGAAAAAATGAACCCAAACATAAGGAAAAGAGCAAGGCGAAAAATTGAAAATTACAAGGATGGAGATTAAAGATAAAAGGACAAGGGAAACAAACATGTTGTAAATGACGGTGTTTTAACCAGCTTCAAATGAAGGCCACAAATTCTTACCATTCTGCGTCGAAGGGCAACAACCGCTGGTTCATAAAGTAGGAGATTGGATAGAAACAACATTCTTATAAATTGGAGATGACATTTCTCCACAAATTATCTTATAAGATGTAGACAATTCCTTGATTTCTCTAAAAAAATCATAAACGATCTAAAGCATATAGTGATATTCCTTCTCAAACACAAAGGAAATATTTCCATACGGATAACATCTTTCTCTTTCTCGTACAATACCTTCCGCTTCTATTATGGTAAAAATACTACATCCCAGCGATATTCTTTGTTTCAAGGGATTTGACTTTCAATTAGCTAAAACTACGCACAAATAGTACAATAAAACCATTTGAATGTTAACATTTTCGATTATTAATAGTTCATAACTTACTAAATTACAAATTACACCACTATACAGAAGAAACAGAACTAAAAGCCCGATACGGATACTATTGTTTTCTACTTTTAAGTCGGAAATTCCACGCATGTTCAGCATCGAAAATTCGCATTTTACTTAAATGAAATTTCTTTACACTGATTTTTACATCTTTTTCGAAGCATCAATGAAATCATTTTAATCACATATTTTCTGACTCTAAAAAAGATTATGAATGATAATGTGACACGCGAATTTATGATACTGCCATGGTGAACAAAATATTTCATAGGAATTGTTCCGACAAAAATTTTTTTTAAATATAAATGCGACAGATACGACAAGTGAAAAAACTAATCACTCATTTGATTTGATTTGAAAATAGTTTGAAGTTTTCCTTGCGGAAATAAAAATGAAACTTCAGATGAAAATGGAAATTTTTTTGTGATAATTTTCGGAGAAAAAATTCAATACACACTACTCATAAAAAGGATATCAAAAACAATGAAACGAAGTAAATGAGTTGTACAAAAGTTGAAAATAAAACTATAATTTAAAGCATCCGAAACACTAAACAACTGTAACAATAAAAATTCTTACATCCAGCATATAAAATGGAAAATACGGAAAACTAATGGACATTTCCAGTCTCATTACAATTCCCCAATGCATATATTATCTATCATTGAAGCAGTAGGAACTTCAAAGACAGTTGAAGCTGTATCGGATGTATTATGACATCACTGAAATGCAATGCAAATAAGAGATTAGAATGCTAGAATGCTATCGCTATCAGTAAGTCTCATTTTTGATTTCCTATTTAGTCTTATAAATATTCAACAGGAAACAGGGCGATCATTAATAAATCTATTACAATCTTTTGTTATATATACAATCTTCACGTTCAAATTGGCAAAAGCGTGAGAGAGAATGAGGCATATGAGATTCAACAAAAATAAATGGAAATAAATCGATAAAAAAGTGATCTCGAAACAGTAAATTTCCTCTAAATTAATATTCCGTTATCCACAGATTTCACTGTTTAAATGAAGTTTCAAATACATTATTCAAGAAAAAAAAAATTTTGTCAAGTAACGACTAACTTAACAGGTTTCCTTACAAGCATATGTATTGATCTTTTAATTAATTTCAAGTGCAATAGAAAGCTCTTAGAAAAAAAAATGTGTAAAAATCTTTGGTACAATAACAATTCAGACCTATAATAGTTTGCCTATTACAGATCGACACACAGAGACTTTCAAAGGGTGTTACTTATTTCTATTAAGCATACCAAGAGATGTAGTTAAGAATTAAATGCATAGCATGCTTAACTCTCGCATATATATATATATTGCTATTAATTCACTTCAAGTTAACTATACCAATGAAATCAATTTTCTTAATATTTTCCAGCAATAAAAACATGTTAATAAATCAAAGAGACGTGCGTGCCCTCAGTCAGTTTTCTCTCACATATAATAGCATACAAAACAGATTTGAAAAAAAAATAACACGAAAAAAAGCACAATTTCGATATTAGAAGTAGTTTGGTGAGATATTTGGAAATTAATATACAGGATGATATATTCTGCTGATTCAGTGAAGATACAATTATAATGGAGTATTCTGTATGCTTTATCACAGAATTTTGAGTGGATTTAAAAGAAAATCTAGAATTTGATAGATTATAAAAAATTGGAGAAAGCAATGGAATCTGCAGAAAAACTGTACACAACAGTGAAGCAAAAGGAACATGGAAATGCAAAAAAATCCAGAATTCTTTTTACAGAGAAAATGTTTTAGTATCGGAAAGCCAGAAACTGTCCAAATTAATTTGTCCGATAAGTTAACTGAATTACTATTATAACCCAAAAATCACTGTTAAAATGACCAATTAAAGAAATATTATATGGTTAAAAGTACCATAACACACAGAATATAAATATAATTGTTAACGAAGACAAAACCTTGCAAATGCTATAAACGAAACAAAGACAGCAGTGCACGAAATATTGATAAAATATTTCGTTTCTTTATCAAGTTTCTTCATGAGGATACTTTCTTCCCCGACCCGGCTCTTGATTTTAACGAGTCCGAACATCAGGAATGGAAGAAGTGCACTGTAATTAATATATGTTCGAATTAATTGCTGAATGAAATAGATAGATAGAATACTTCTGCATTATTGAATAAATTTATGAAATAGTTATTTTAAGAAGACATCATGTCTCGAAAATGGAAATATAAGGAAAGAAAATCTATAATCCATAGGTCACAGAAATTCGCGGTGTTAAAAAATAAAGCAACATCGGCACAAAAACTTGAATAACTCTCTATAACACAAACCACATCGAATGTTACAACTTCTGAATTTGGAAAAATAATGTAAAGCAGGAAAATCCTACTACAATGAAAAAGTAATAGTATGTGCATGGAATAAGTTCGAAGTGCATAAAAATATGTAAACTATAACACAGCTTATTAAATTTTTAAAAACATACAGATCAAACTATACGTTCTAATTTTCTTTCAGTTGATGACAGGCATTAAATATTTCAACGAGAACTATTGAAAACGGTCAAGTTTCAAAAAATTTAGAAGTAAGCAGATAAAAAAGATGACATTAAAAGCTTTTTTAGAACAACACTTTTGATTTAAAAGTATTTGTAACGCATTAATGTAACATATATCGTATTTGATAGATGCTGGTACTATACACACGCAAAGTGAAGCAAAAAAGGCAGTAAAAGTAAAGAAAAACAGAAGTACTTAAGATTTATAAAATAAATTTCAAAAACTGTATTGATAAAAAAATAAGGGTGCCGATGAAATGAAACAAAATAAAACAATTTCAAAAGTAATTTGATAAATAGAGCATAATTTGTTCAAGTACTGAATTACATGATATTGACCTATGACAATTAAAGAAATGAAAACGACTTTATGAAAGCTTCAAAAATAAATTGTGAAAAACATGAAATAGAAAATATTGCAGTGTTTGAGACTTGTAATAAATTGCCAGTCTTACAGCATACAAGATTCTGCAATCCATTTTCTGCTATGCTTTCACACAAGCAACAAGCTGAATCTTTGCAAAGTAGAATATAGAAACAGGAAATTTGAATGTTGAAAAATTGGAAAGATTGACAAATTATATGCAAAAAAAAGTACTACGCGCGAAATTGGCAGCACTTGCATGCTTGAAATACCCGAATTAAATCTAAAAAAACTTGCAGTCATTCTCACTCAGCAAGTTATGAACTCGGCAATACAGCAACACGATGCAGCGGCGTTATTTGCAACCTCGAACTGCATTTATCCCATTTTGGTGTTTCATGAAGCTCTCCATGTTGTACAACTCCCATTTTTACGACTTCTGTAATCGATGACACAGACTGTTCGTCACCTGAAATTGTCCAATAGTTTAACACTAAAGAACTTTCAGGTACTACACAGCCTACTAAGAAACTAATCCCATGACTGAATGCCTAGGATGTCTCAGTTACTTCGAAATCTTTCTGGGAATGAAACACTGTTTGGGAGATACCAGCCTTTGCTATTAATTTGACATAATCGTGTGAACGATTTTTACATCTCACAACAATTCTCACAAAAATAATAACCAGAACAAGATGAAGACGATGACGCTCCTTCACACCATATAAAAGGTGGCAATGGTACAACTTTTGCTTGAGGTGATTCACTAAATTTCGCGCCCGCAAAGTTGACAATATCTGCTTGTTGCTGTCGTCGAAAATGTCGAGCTAACCCTACATAGTAAACATAGCAGATAAAACGTTTTGTTATAGCCTATCAACCTACCAAATAAAATGAAAACCGATATAAGCGTCTCCGAAAAACAGTTTTTCTGCCAGAGACTTGAATATTGAAAAAAGTTGAAATAACACGTAGTAATCTGTCTTACGTAAAAACAATTGTAAAAGCCAGTTTTCAGTAAAAACTCTAGAAAAAAGGAATTGAGTTCTAATCTAAGAAAACTATGTATTTAAAAACATAGTAAAAAATCACTTCTCTCTGTTTTTCTTTTCGGTGTTACATCAAGAGAAACTAGCCGCTTTTGAGAGGCACTTTTATACGATGATGTATCTTTTGAAGGTAACTGTTGAAATATGTCACTCGATTCTGGCGCACTGGAAGAGAAACAAGGAGCTCCTGCCATGGAAGCGGAAACTCCTGTTGATATAGCCGATACTACATGTTTAGAATTTGTTGCTACTGATGTATCCATGACTGATGAAGTAGCAAATGGCTCAGATTTCAGCCTGTGTTTTGAATTACGACTCTTCTCTAAATTACCGCTTTGTGGACATGAAAAATCCTTGTGTGTACCAAGTTGATCATGAAAGTCTTTTGATACCTAAAAATAGCAGCATGAAAAAACTGTCTTTGGCGATTAGAATTTATGAAAAGTATAACTGGAAATCTTTGAATATGTGAACAACTTTCACATATCAGAATATAACTTTTCACATAATAAAAAGTGAAAAAACTGGAATCTCTCCCATAAACAAGCCATTTAACAAATAAAACGAAGTAAAAAATAAATCTGATAACTGACGATACGCGTAATTTCAGTTGAAACAGGTGTTGTTGGTGCACTTGCAGAACCATTTGGAAAAAGCAAAGTAAGCGGAACCGATGAAGCTGGATGTACGATTCCCGATTGCACTGGCTGTCTGATTCCTGAAGATTTTGGATGTACAATTCCCGATGACACTTGATGCATAATTACCGCTGGTATTGGATGCATTATTCTCGATAATATTGGGTGCATGATTCCTGACGACACTGGATGCGAAATTCCAGATGACACTGGATTCATGATTCCCGATGATACCGGATGCATAATTCTATTCGTTGCTACAGCTGAAGTGCGCATAAATGTATAGTTATTTAATTCAACATAAGGATTCCAATATGCTACTTATAAAATTTCATTGTCATAACAGTAATATGTAATAAGTATGATATAAAAGACTGAAGATTGCAAAAGAAACAAATGAATACGCCATTGAACATATTCTTGCATACCATGGAAAATACTTACATGTCAGAAAGCATCCAATGATATTAGTAAAGCAAAATATATTGCTATGGATATCGATACGCAGACTAAGGAAGTGATTCTCTTTCCCACACCAAATCAATTACTGAATAACAACAGGATTGGTTCTCATAAAGGCGTTGTCCAGCACAAATTAAAATATATAAGATGAGAGGTAGAACGAATAAGCTGAAATCAAATTACAGCATTCCTCGGCTCTACTACATCACACTCATCACAAAATGAACCGCATGTTCTAATTTCTAAGCATATAAATATAACAACGCGTACGAGATAGAAAGTTGAACGATTGACTTCATATAAGAATGAAAATTCACAGAAATATGTCCTACGTAATTTAAAATATCAGTTTTCATGACAATACACACACACACACGCACACACACACACACACACACACACATTAAATTAAGCGCTTTTTGTACATTTAATATCTATACAGTAACACACTGAAATTGAAAGTAGAGAGATATATCTACTAATTTATCATCAAATATCTCAAGCATTTCAATATTAAAAAATAATATAGATCAATTAAGTACAATCTAACCTTACTATTGTGTGCTTCTCAAAAATCACATTCTATTCTGAAACTACTTTCCTCAATGTAAGAATACAATACAACTGCAAGTACCATCATTCAATTCCGGTTTGAGTTTCATATGATATACCTACCACAACTGAAACCAATCAATTGCTCATTATATTCTCAATGCACAAAACTTTTACAAAATATTGTCACGCATAAGTGAGATTTGATAAAGAATGTGAAATGGACAACAACGACATTTGACATTATAGCCATGACGGTAAAGTCCACCCAATCGCTAACGTCAAATATCAACAACCAAACATAAAATTGGACCTGTCATTTTAAACCATACTGATAGTATGAACTGATGAAACATTATAATCTAACAACACCAATAGTTGGATATCTACAATTTCTGATTTAATCAAAGTTAGCAGAAAGTCTTCAGAGTGTATAAAGAAAAAAAAGCAGCTGAATTGATCATCAGAACTCAAACTCTTATAGTTTTTGTTCATCTAATTCAATGATATTACATATTCATACTAAACTGCGACGGATGAAAGAAAAGGAAATTCTTAAATTTCTTAAATCTGATGGCCTATATACAAGTCATCACGTTGACCTTCTTAATTTTGTTATAGCTAAAATTTTGACATTTAACCAGAGACGGTTATATAAATACATTGAATAATAGTTTCAACCAATAAAAATTCCTCCCGAGAAAGAATCAAAGATAATTCACACGAAAACTATAATAGAATAGTAATGTTTCACAAGAAAACATCTGCAAAGTAGATATATTAAATTAAATTTAGCTTCATCAGTAACTTTGGACTATTAGTAGTTGCAGTATGACTCCCTTACAGCATAATCACTATCTGTATAATAAAAATGATTAAGCCTTTTTGATAATCGTGCTGGATGATACCTGTAGATTGAAATTGACTGTCCTGAATCATATGATCAAATGGGATTTCCATTTATATCACGATCAGTGATGAACTTATCCTTGAGGTAACTGCGATATTAATTTAATTGAAGAAGAGCGTTCAAATGACTATTCAATGAATGTAAACAAAAAAAATCGAAAAACTTACTGTAACAAGAATATGTCAACATGAAAAGCATCCAACTTCACCGTGTCAAACTGTCTGCAATGAATGATGCTTGCACTTACAATTACTGAATTCACGTGAAAGTTAACGTCTACGTCAACCACAAGGATTACTTGCGAGACACTACAAATAAGTAATTTAACTCTCGGAATATTTTATGATCAACAAGCACTAACATCACCGACCAGATAACGGCTGCCGACGACGGCAACAAATCGACGACGAATGAAAGTATCGATTAGAGATGACGAAATAGCCTGTAATATAATAGAGTCAGACGTCATACAAAGAAAGGTGGGATAAGGAGCACGGGAACGTGAAGAGATGCGAAAAAATCACCGCAACGAGGTCTTAGTCGCAGAGGAAGATGAATTCCAAACTGCCTGCTGATAATCAATAACGACACGCGTATGTGTGTGTTGTCACACATAATAATAGGTGTGTGTACGTATTATGCATGGTATGCATGTGCAGAGAGGTGGGAAGCCAATATGTCACCCACCGGGTGTGGTTGTGGTTCCGAGCAGAGATGTGAGGCTTTGATGGACTGGAGAGACCCCGCCTCCCCGATTCCCGCATTCCCGCTTTCCCGCTCCACTTTATATTGGGATCATGCATTGTGTGTCAGTGAATCGATCGAAATGAATAACATTTTAAACTGAAACAATATACAGCATTTGTAACATTCTTCCTGTCATATCACACATCTCGAGTTAGATAGCATCAAACGTCTAACGTTATTCAACGTTCCTACGATATGCCATTTAATTAACCATCAAACAGGTTACCTAACTATCCTACATGTTTCACCTTTAGCTAAACATTGTACATTTCAATATCACCTAATGAATGCTTGATCTGATGGGTGATGTGAATTGAGATTGCGTAACTTGTTTGGTGGATGAGTTATCTGGAACAAATCTGAATTAATTTCACTTTCGTTTCGCATAGCTCTTCATCTAAACATACTTTTTCATCTGAGCATAGTTTTAAAGTGAACTTTCAGGAGATAGGATGATGAGCAGTCTTTGGAAGTGGCTCACTGGGAAAAGGAATGAATGCTCAGTTACTTACTCTCGATTCGGCATGCCGGGTTAGCGTCACCTACACTCTTCTAATCTTTCTCTTTTAGTACATCATTACATCTGAGGTACAGTTTCTTCGCTATCGATATCCGGATGTGTTGATATAATCATTAAGTCGTTTGAGTTGTTATCTTATTCTTCCTGTCTTCGATACGAAAGCACAATTTTTCATGCTTGTTCTTTGTTTTCATTTGATGGACATCATCAAACGGTTCAGCTTTTTATTAATTCATGTCTCAGGTGATGTTTTGGACGACCGTCCACGACCTTCAACTATTTATATCGCACAGTTTGATGATAACGATCCGAAGTTTATATTTTTCAAAATTTGTCATGTTCAAAAAGCTGCTCTGGTGAGTATTTTACGTTCAACGAAAAATGTCGTGTGTACATAACAGTTTCTCTATGTCAGCATATCATTTGAACTTGAAGATATATATTTCAGACTGTCGCTGGATTTGGTATGTCTTTTGTCATTCTCATTTTCATATCTGCATTCTTTGAATTCGATTGGTATAGTCACAGGACAGGAGTCGACATCATGGCATTAGGTATTTATTTGTTGCTAATTATCTTTCCTTTTTTTCGAGCTATACTTAAGGAATTTCTTGGAAATGTTAAAAATATTTAACTATATTCGAAGTGCAACTCTAACCACTGTTACTACTAGGATTTGATATTAGCAGAATCTCAGTAATTATTTCTGTTTCAGGCACTGTTTTTTTCTTTTTTTGCATAACTTTTCCAGTTTCAAAGGATCTTCTTTTTATCGTCCATTTAATTTATATAATTATACGATTTTTTCAGCTTTTCTTTTCTTATACCTTGGGATTGGCCTACTTATTCACTATCAAGTAATCGCTGGTATTAAGAAACAAGCTTCTTATTATCTTCTACCATTTATTGTATCATATATTATTGCAATCGATATCGAAGCCTTATTTATTTTGTAAGTTTTTTTAGGCTGTGATGTCGATCATTAACTTAGAAATAGTCCTGATAAGGTGAAGGCACAAGAATATCAAAATCTTATTCTTAGTCAAACTGTTAAAAATTCATTTGCTTATTCCTTATTAAAATTGAATTTCTGGCACTTGACTTAGATCAGAATTGCAATTTCTCTATCCTTATCTGAGCTAATATTGCTATTAGGAGACTCGCTTGACAACATTTTGCGGTGTTGTCGTAACGTTGGATCGGAGACTAGTAATCAGCACTTTTCAATCAAAAAATTTTTTCATGATGATTTCCATAATCCGTGATGTTTTAGTATTCACATGCTTCATATACATTCTCCGTCACTTGATTATTCTTTCAATGCGGAATCAAATGTTATTTACTTATTTTCGATCATTATTCTGCTTATTATAATATTATTTCAAGGATTTATGTTAAAGGCTATATGCCAATGTCGTTATTATCTTTCCTGTAAAGAAATACATTTAACTGCATTGAAAGTTGCAGAAAGCAGTGTAAGTTATTTATCTAACTCATTAATTTGTTTATAATATTAAGTGATGCATTCATTTTTGCATTATTTTGTATGCAGTATAATAGCACGGTCCCCTAAGCTTACGTGTGGTTTCAGCGTACGAAATATCCTGGAATCCATGTTATTTTTGCTTCACCAACATTTAATGGAAATCATCCAGTAAATATCGCCAGTGGCAATAGAGTAGCAGGTGGAGTCACAATCGAGCAAGGGATTAATTCGATATGGTAACATGAATTTGAACGCTGTATTGCTGGTAGTTGTCTATCAGTATGGTGCTGCAATTAGGAACAATGATCAGATTCTTGAAATTATCGAACATTTTTTATTCTTACTACGATTTAACATATTCCATTTTTCGTTTTAATTTATTTTTTTCGATATTGGTTGCATTTTTTTCATATTGAAGAATTATAAATTAAAAATTTTATATTGAGTCAATGTATTTAATGTCTCTTATTTTAAATTTATCTTTAATCTTGGTTCTGAAAAACCAGCGTGATACCAGGATTTATTTTGTGCCATTGTATCGTTCCCAGCAATAAAAGTAATTTAAATTAGTCTTAAAGCTAATTTCAATAATTGCAATTTTGTTTCCGAGAAATTTCTACTGCTTAGTTCAGCTCCTATAATGAGTAGATTTCTAGCATTTTTAAGTGCCAACTTTTCAATTGTTGTGCGTTTTTTTTCAATTTCTAGTCTTAAATGTCATTACGGAAAACATATTTTCCAAATGCTTCATCATTTATATTACTTTGTAAAAACTTTCTTTGAAACTTCCATTTTTGTTGCATATTTTGTTCAGAAGTTCATCAGCTTTAGGTGTATGTGTTAGAGTGAATTCAAACATTTTTCATAGTTAGTGCTTATTTTAAATTTTATTGAAGTTTCACCCTCATCAATTTTACATGTTCTCACAGTCATCGTGTACTTTAAACACCTTTACTGTTATAAAGTTGTCTTATTGTAGTACTTTGTGAAAAAACGGGATTGAATTAGAAACTGTGAGTTCCACACTACAGAAATTCGAGATATCAGTTTATTCCAAAACAAAATCCAAAGTAACATTTTATAAAAAGAAGAGAAAAAAGAGATATTTATTTGAGGCCCTGACAGCTTTGCCTATATAATCACAACCTTATTGGTTGCGATTATAAAAATGATTGAAGAAGTAAGCATTAGCTTTAAGTGTTATCATTGTGAAACGTTGCTATTTTACCGAAAACTTACAATTTCTTATGATCCCATATGACTATCCATGTTAGAATGTCAGTATTAGTGGTACTATCTACATGAATTGTAATTCGTAAGATAGAATGACTTGAAATTTCAAAGTTTTAGCATTTTTTTCAGATTCCAAGTATCTATTTTAATATTTTAACAAAAATATAGGCTATCATCTTGGGATCCACGCACGCTCAACCCAAATTCTACATTATTGAGAAGGAGCACTGTGAATACATTTATTTTCACGTAGTAAAAACTGATGTTGAAGATATTTATGACAGGGAGAAACAATTTACACGTTCTGTGCTTAGATCATATTTATACTTGAATAAAGTGGAGAGTGGGAAAAAAAGTGGGAATAAAGTTACTTAAAAACAATAGCCATCTGGTTGAGGAGTGTATGAGAAGCAACAGCAGTGGCATTTTTTACCCTTCAGAACGCAATTTACAGCGGGTATTCTGGTTCCTAGTATCTGATATAGCAATGGTTCCACATATTGATATGCCGGTCCTTTGCTTAGTGTTATCAGTTCAGCAGCTACATAATCTGATACGTTACATCGATCCTCTGGTGGCATCACATTCGGATATCTTTCCTAAAATATAATATCTATCAGTTCTCTTTTCACAGACTTTTTCACAAATTCATGCCTGATTTAATCAAGTTTAATAAAGTTTACTATCGGTATCTACTTAATTGAATTCCGGATTTAATTTTCTTTTAAAAAGGCTTTTTTTCGAAAGGAAAGGGAAAGCTGGAAGTGCGAATAAATTCTCCAAAAAATATTTACAGGAGAAGTGCAGTTAGATTCAAGTGGTTGAAAAATGTTGAATTGTTTTACATCAACGTGAATAAAAAAAGTGTAATATGGGAAAAAAGACCGCGAGCTCTCGTAAATCACTAGTTGAAAGTGGATCAAACACACAAGCAGCATCTGATCCAGAGCATGCTTCTGATTCATAAGCTTGAGCGAGAAATGATTTTGACCTCCTGAAAACCATTGTCAGACTATAAAGTTATCCCACTTATGAGTCAGTTAAAATTGCTTAGAGAATGAATAATCCAAAGACTGTGATAGATTCTGATGATTCCAAAGTTAATTTGAGCCTGGTATTTTATATGAGAAAAGGCCAACTTGCAACATCTAATTCGCCGACTACATTTGCCACAGTTTTGAATGGTAATGCGCTTATAGAGTGGATGCTCCAAATAACTGTTCGAATTATTACGCAAGAAAGTAAGTCCAAATTTGATTACTTTTTTGGGTGGAAGCTGTAAATGCAATTTTTGCAATTTTTTATTTAATTTTTTCTTTCTCCAAATACCCAAAAAATTATGTGTGTTTATATGACTTCGATATGATAGTCTCATCTTCGTATAGAAATGATAAAAGTTAGGCGCTTTGCTGAAGCGGAGCGGATGAAAATTAGATAATTAAATTCATCGATATAAAATTAACAGGTTGATCGAAGTAAAAAATTCAGCGAGACTTATTGTTCCATCATATCTGCCATTACTACTACCGACAGGGGATATGTGCTATAATAAATTTCTTTTATAATATCGATATTTCTAAATCAGCTAACTTTACATCCAAAATTTTTAACACTTTTCAAAAATAGAGTAATTGCATCGGCCAGATCGCCGTGAGGTATGGTGCACTGAGACCACTCGGATAACTCCTCAGGATGTTCCTCACAACTCATACCAAATAACGCTTCATTACTCAAACCTAAAATCATTTCAGGTTAAGAGTCGATTTTATTCAAGATTTTTATTGCTTTGATCATTTTGCCTTCATTTTATTTCACTTTTCAAATCGCAATGAAAGTGAATAACGAGGATTTATATTTCAAATTTTTAGCATTTCTCGAAAAAAAAATAAATGACTGGAAAAATCAAGCAAGAAATTTATAATCCAGTACAGAAAGCATTTAATGAGAAACTTCCTATAAACTTCTAGACTATTTTTACAGTTAGAAAGACAATTCATATATTCACATAAAGTGTTACAGTATATCTTTCAGGGAAGAAAAATTTCATTAAATGCTTCTCCAGAATCTTTTGTCTTTTTGACTTAGAAAAATCGAGGAAGAGTTCTCGAAAAAAGTCTAAATAGTATCTATTTAGGGCAAAGCTTAGATGTAATTAATTCATTACTATATTAGATAATCAAATCATTCACTCTTCTGTAATTAGTTTGATAGCACTAAGATAGGATCATAATTTTGAGCAATTTTGCTTATTCCAGTCACTTGATATGATTATATAATAAAATTGCTCACAGAAAAAGTTGGAAATTTTAACGAACCAAAATTGTAAAAAAGAAGCCACAGGAGTTGAGCAGATAGAATCATTAGAAAAGACAAATTTTCCTCCGCAATTTGCTTTCCAGCAAAAGCTGCAAACTAGCAAATAGCACTAATAGCTTTCATCAACTCTTCTCACCGAATTTTAGGCTAAACATTAATCTTACTTCGGACAAAATGTCATCAACAATCCCTCCCCGATATATTTTTTAATAAATAGCTGTTAAATGGTTTACAAACAGCTGATGAGTGTGTTTTGAAATGTTACAAATGCATCTCGAAGTTTTATAAATTTTCTTTGTTACAGAAGCCTCTGTTATGAATGAAGTGTTAGATATAATATCAATACACACACACAAACATATACACATACATGCACCACTTCTAATTCCACGTTTAGACATGATTCTCTCAGTCTAATTGACGTCTTTTACAGCAATACTGATCTCTTTTTTTCTGCCTTCGTTTCGATTCACGTGTTGATAATTCTAAAGATTAAAGTACAATAGATGAAAATTTGAGTATATGAATATTAGGTAAGGAAGAAGATAAAATATTGAACTTTATCAGCAAACAAAAACGTAACTTTATATTTAAGTTTATATTCACATTAAGCGATATACAATTATATATTTAAAAAGTGACTAATAATAAGATTGAAGTATGACATGCAAAAATTTTATTACTAAATAAAATATACACAAGTTGGATATCCTACAAAGATTGATCATTGTCTTTTGAAAGAAGTTGAAATTTTGATCTTCATTTATTGAAACGATAATTAACCTGCTCCATTTACGTTCAGTAGATCAATAATTCAATTCTTTTTTTTCTTTTTAATGATGAAAGTAAGGAAAGTGATCTTATAACCGATAAATGAAATAAATCACTTACCATAGCTTTGTTTATACTGTGTTTTTTCTTTTTTGAACTCAGCTTGGGTTAAAAGAGTTAAAAAGAATAATCAATAAAACATCATGAGTAATCAGCGTAGATAAGTTCTATTTAAGCTGTATAATTTGACTTTTACGAGGGATTTAGCTGTAATTATCTATTTGTTAGAGCTCTGAAAAGATTTCTGATGTCTAAATCCATTTCAAAGGATAGTACAAATGCTTAAATGTGATGGTGGGAATCCTGGAATTTAAATATTCTTTGTGAAAATTTTTTCTAATAAACGAAGAATTATCCTTTCATAAAAGTGACAATTAGAGAATAGCTAATCGATAGTACTGCTGACGGAAATTATTTTACTAACAATTAGTACAGATTGTGATGTTGTTTATATTACTTCAAATTGATATTGATCATGATTCTGCTCTAACTGTATGATATTGCTCTTCCTCTAATATAGCCTGGAGTGAATCGACGTATTATTATAATCCTTTAGAAACAAAGACAGTTAAATGCACAAAAGTTAGCTTGACATTTTAAGAAAACTTTAACATGCAATCATTAGAATAGAGATTTCGACAATACAAAACTGTTGAACTTTAGTTATCGCAACCATTCATTATATTCAACAAATGTGAAGAAATGCTCCAATTGATAGGAGTAAAGGAAAAAATGAATAAATCATAAGATGCCCGCTATCGAGAGTTACGCCGGGTATTGATAAGTAACTGTGACAAATGATATGATATTGCATTAGTCACTCTTAATCCATATTTTATCTATGTCATTTTCTAGAGACAGTTAACTAGAAACTATCTGCTTCACTTGCAGTTTTGTTCGTGGAATATTTAACCATTATTGTGTGATCATGGACTTCATGGATTACGTACGTCCGCTAAACATACATTATATTTCAACACATACTCCATTTTCAGAAGTATATTACTTGTATTAACTAAAAGAGTAGGAAATACAACATGAATTAGCGAAATCAGACCAAGTTTCGCTGGATTATTTTGTTTCACTGTGAAATGAAGGCAGGGAAAAGAGTACACCTGTGGAGTGGCAGGTGCGCCCTGTCGTCTAATCATTCCTTTGAAGCAGGAAATTACAATGGAATGTATTTCGCTCTAAAACTTGTTAATATGTACCTTTCAGATGACTCACCAAACTACAGCAATTTACAGTGTTGTGTGATCAGCCAACATAAAGGTTACGAGTGAACCTGATCTTCATGTTGTATTTTTTAGTATTTCCACTTTCTCGAGATCTGTCATTCTTCCTTATCCCAAAACGACTTGTTTCCCTCATAATTTTTGCCAGCGCATTGAAAAGTCATCCAAAGTTCTCTTCGGAACCTCTTGCATGGAGAAAATGGGTAACTAACTGAGTGGTGTAGTTTCCTTCTACTATAATCGTTAACTGTATCATCCTATCACATTATTTAGGAACCTTTTCATAAGATAATGTAGGATATAGTCACTTTTCGACTCCCACCTTTAAATATTACATTTTCTCTTCTGTGTAGATTGTTTTTCATGCCCACCTGAAGCGATGTTTGTTTTCACTGCTATGATTATTGTTTCAAGCATTAGGTCTTAAAAAATGTTTTAAAAATGTTCCATTAGACTTAGCAACTACTTAAAACATTCTGATCACTTATTGTATTGATCCTCCTGATTATGCTTTGTACCTTCTTTCCCGCTTTCGTTAATTCGTGGGAGAGAAGAGAGAATATTTCAAGCCAGATTATTACCACTCAGTCTGCGGACCATAAGGATGGGTGTACTCTCTGCCTCTCTCTCGACTACTGTCACCCCGCAGAAGCTATTTCCATTATCACTCATTCTGATCACTCCGATGATAGGTGTGGGTCGATAGGAGTATCACAGTCATCCCGTTAAGGTCCACCCCTTCCCCGCTCACCCGAGGATAGGAAAATGGAGCATAACTTTCCTTGTTCTTCTTATTTTAACCTTTGTGTCGTTATCCTACTCGGCACTTTCTCAAGTGTTCTCCAGAAATGTAATCGTCGGCATCTGTTCTGTTTCCCATTGTTCGTACTTCACTACATTAGATTTGATTTGTAGAAGGATAAAGAAGAAGGTGAGAGTCGAGAGTATTATTCTCGATATCATTGGTTTTACTTCTTCCAACTGATGAATGATAACGCCTATCGAAAAAGTGACCATGTACGGCTAGCGGCTTCTGTTCTCGTAAGTTTTCCTCCATTAAGTCCCTTTTTACTCTTTTCTTTTGCGTTGTTTCACGTCTTTGTCGTTTCATATTCAAACTGTTTGAATATGATGTTCTCACTAGACTAGATCACAAAATGGAAATTTCTAACCAAATGTTAGAATGAAACATTTAGTAAGGAAGGGTGTGCTAAAATAAAAATTTGATATTAGTAGTACAATGATATATACTCCGAAAGACTCATGTATTAGAATGGATGTTTACATACACTGCTAAGATAGTATAATCATTGAGAAAAGATGGATCATTTATGAATCTAACCCATGACTTTGCCTATGCTAACTGTGGTGTTGTATTCTTCAGAATGGAGGATGCACAAATGGAAAGCAGACCAGTGTAGATAAGCGGTATGTGGCCATCAGCGAGCAACATTCGAAACCTTGGTATCATGGAAATATCACTCGTGAACATACCGAAAAGTTAGCTATTTCTCGTAGAGATTGACAATGCGTTAACAAATTGTTGAACTTCTTAATTAATTTGAAGGAAATTTTTTTGGGTTAGATAAAATCCCTTTCTTAATCTCTTTGAAATATATTTCGTCTTTTTTCCCATAAACGTATGGCGGGTTTTTTTTAGAATATTGTCCGGACAGGCAGATGGAACATTCCTTGTGCGTGATTCTACCAACTTTCCGGGTGACTATACATTGTGTATGGCTTTCAGTGGCAAGGTGGAACATTACAGGTATATCTTATTAAAATGGAAGAAATGGCAATAGTGGATATATTCAGATACAGAAAAATGAAATGTCATCAAAAGAATTCTTTTACTGCAAAAAAGCATTGAGATTGACACATAATAATTTGCAGGATCTATCAACTGAACGGCATCCTAACATGTGATCACGAAGAAAATTTCGATAATTTAACACAGCTGATAGCGGTTAGCCATTGTATATGTTTTCTAGGAGTTAGTGTTTGTTGATAGTCTACTACGCTTCAATGAATTACTGTTTTAGAAGTGTTTTTTACAAGTTCGTTTTTCGATTTTACTCCTTTCACTTTCACATACTTCCAGCATTACAAACGGGATGCAGATGGCTTATGTCATCGTCTTATAACACCAGTAATCAGCGATAAGTATAGAATTACAAGAGACAGTGAATCTTTAGAAGATCGGATACGCCTTTTCCGCGGAGCCTCATTAATTATCAGTCGGAATGAAATACATCTTGGAGATATTATCGGTCATGGAGAATTTGGTGGTTTGTGCCATACTTTTCCTTTTGTTTTGTATTGTGGCTAACTGCACATTGAGTTATTGCTTCAAATACTTGAGATGTTTGTTACTAAAAAAGGAAAAGGAACTCACTGCCAAATTGTGGAAAATTAATCACGTATTGAATTGAGGTGTTATGACACCACTATTACCGTGTTTTATTGGTAATTATCAACCTGTTTGATCATCATAACTATTGATTTAGATTTCTGTTACTATTTAGACGTGCTTTTGGGAGAGTACGAAAATCATAGAGTAGCAGTGAAAGTTTTGAAGCATAGTGAAATGGTACAGTCATTATTGGACGAAGCAAAATTTATGATGTAAGTGTGTCGCACTCCTTTCTTCAAGTGTTTAAACCTTTCCAATATCTGTTATAGAGAAAATCTGACATTTCACCGAAATTTAATAGTTTTTATAGTGGCCTAAAACATGTGAATTTGGTCGCTTTGCTGGGTGTCGTCATTGATGATGTTAGAGAAGTGTTCATGGTGACCGAATACATGGCTAATGGAAATCTTGCAAGTTACTTAACTTATTTTGATATATATATTTTCATTCTTGTTCGGTTTTTTGCAACTTCAATTCTGAAAAAATGTAACTTCATAAATTCTTATTAGATTCATTTCCAAACAGGTCAACTTATAGGTAGATTTCTTGCGTTCACGTGGGCGTCATCAGGTGGAAAAAATGCAGCTGACTCAATTTGCGGTTGATATTTGTGAAGGTATGAAATTCCTGGAAATGAAAAACATGGTGCATCGTGACTTAGCTGCTAGAAATGTGTTGCTAGATAATGAGCTTACTGCAAAGATAAGCGACTTCGGGCTTGCGAAAGATGCTAACGAGTGCCAGTATGCAGAAAGTGCACTTAGCAAGTTTCCGATTAAATGGACTGCTCCCGAAGCTCTGCGATATAGCGTTAGTATTACATTTCTTTCATAACCAAAATGTTTTAACTTATGTATTAATCGAAATAACTGAGCAATAGTTTTTTGAATTGTTAAAAACTATTGTAAATAAAATAACGGTTAGTATTGAATGTGCAGTTCAGTAAAGGCCTTTTTTTGCTGTTTGCTTTCCATCACTTAACGAAAGTTAGATGACATAATGAAATGGGATCAAAAGAGGAATTTCAATTCAAAAAATAGTAGTTAAATATTAGTAGAAGTATTAGTAGTTATTAGTAGAAGCGTCAAAGAAGTTCATTTTAGAAATTTTCAACGAAAAGCGATGTTTGGTCTTTTGGCGTTTTGCTATGGGAGATTTTTTCATACGGAAGAGTACCATATCCTCGCATTGTAAGTCGTGAATTGCAATACTGATTTTATTTTGATTAAAGCAAGTGGATTAATAAGTTAATATATCTTCAGTTACTACCTGATGTTATAAGTTGGAAATCCTCTACTTTTTCCTATGTTTCACTGAAAAAATTAAATGAAAATACAAATAAATCATGAGTTGAAAAACTTGTAATTCTAATTACATCCTGAATTACTTTTTTATAATGTCAAGATAAAGTAAAGAAAGTAGGAATTTCAGAAACTAGTAAATGATACGTAACTCATCGCTCAACTGCTGTAAACTATTTCTTTCAGCCAATTCAAGACGTTGTCCGACATATCGAAAAAGGATATAGAATGGAACCACCGGAAGGATGTCCGATCGAGATATCATGTTTAATGAATGATGCTTGGATGTTGGAGCCATCCATCCGTCCCTCTTTCACTAATATATTGCAAAGGCTTAAGCTCTTTTATGCAAATATTATCTCCGTCCTTCATTCATGAATTTAATAGTCGGATGCTCAAGTTCCGAAAGTAATTTGGTAGTTTTTATTAATTAGTCTTAATAATCGGAATATCAGATCTCTTTGTTAGGATTTTATTAATAGTGAATTTGCTTATGAAATATTGTGCCTTTGTGGACAAGTCTTCAAAAATGCACAAAATGGATAAAACATTGTTGAGTTCTTCACTGAATTCAAATGTGACATTAAACTCTGATTTCTTTATCTAGTGTTTTTGATTGACGCTGCAAATGAATGAAACGACTTTATATTTCATATTTAAATGAGGCGGGAATAGGAAAATAGGTATTTGGAACAGAGAGAAATTTTTGTGCAGCAATAGATAGAAATCATTTATTTATTTATTCTATCCTGGTTTTATTTGTACGTAGTTTCAGAAAATATTACCGATGGATTGTTATCTCTGATTTGTCTGTTAATATTTAAATATTGTCAATTTAGTAGATCAGCTTTATTCAAGGAAGGGACCAAGGAATATACCAATCTTTTTAGGCCTTCTCTTACTGATTTTTCGGGATGTTTTTCCATAGATCCATGCAGAAATGAAATTTAAACGCTTCTAGAATATCCTACAATAATAAATGGCAAGATCTCAATAACTTTAGCTCAATTAGTCGATAATTACATCGATATGTTGAGCTGGAATTTCATATTTCTTAATATTGTTATTTCGTGACTGGTAGGTTCGCATTATAGCTATGAATTGTTACAAAGCTTTTCCAAGTGCACTTTTCGGTATAAGTGTTCGTCGCAATGATCAAAAATTACTTTTGTGCTCATTTGTTACTTTATACAGATCCTTTCTGAAAAATATTGAAAGATCTAATCTCTTATATGCAAAAATAAATCTGTTTTCATATGTATAAATATGAATTAAATAGGAAAAGTTAGTCTCATTTCGAGTTTTCTTCACGTGTTTAATGAGGACTTTTTTATCCTTAATAATTATTACGAGAAAAAATGACGAAGGAGACATGGCATTTTTGAACATTTGACTGTTATGGTTTATTAAGGATACATTTCATGAGATTGTCCTGTGTATGAAATCAATGAAGTATTCAAGTATTTTTATTCGACTTTGTTAACAGTATATAATCCTTGTAGGAATTGTTTTTCCCTTTTCTATATTTCTCCCGATGTATTGTCATTAATCGATATGTATTTCTCTTGCTTGTTGATGCGATATATCATGTGTTAATTTGAGTAAATTTGTACACAATGATTTAATGTAAAGCATGATTGCTACACATTACGTGAAAAGCGTGCTCTCACATAGACTATTATCAATTGATTAATTTACTAAAGAACTGAGGTCTTTAGTGCAAGTAATATATGTAATTAGTGCTTACTTAGAGCCTCGAATGGCAGTTTGTGGTGGGGACGTTAAGGACCAGAAACATGCTACTGCATCCATCTGATGAACAACAACATCGCGATAGCTTTCGTTCCTACGTGGCAGCATACGACAATCAGATAGCGGTTCGTTACTTCAGTGCATATTATATTGTTTTTATTGCCACATCTCATACTGTACCCACCTGCACGATATGTTACATTTCCTTCAAATTGTCTTTCAGACAAAGTACAATATGTAGCAATTATAAAAGATGGAATTTCAGGTTAAAGATATCAATGAAGCACCGAACTTCATTCTTTTGAGTGGTGAGTATAATTAATGTTTTTAACACAGTTTTCAATTCACCTGTTTAAAAAGTATTTCATGATTGGATCTTTTGAGGGGAGATAGTGTCATCACAATGCGACGATGTATTACTCTATCCACCCTTCCAGGATAATTACTTCGGAAAGCTTTACTGTACCAACTTTCGCATATGTTTTGTGCCACTTGCTGAAAAGGTTACTCATAATTTATACATTTTTATAATACGTTGTTCTCGCTCTATTATTATTAATTAACTATTGCTATTAGTTATGAATTATTTATTACTAATTATTATTATCAATCATTATCAATTATTATTTTTCACTAGTTATTATTATCATTTACTATACACTTACATTTCATCTCCCCGTTACCGTTCTTCTGCTTCCAGCAACCAGAACCATGCTGCAGTCGGAGTCTCATATTTACAGATGAACATCAGATACCGCTCTGCTCCATTGCTTCGATATATTACTCTTCGTCTCCTATCGGTTCATTTTCCATACTTCAGCATAATCTCACTATTACTATCTTTTTGCAATACATTCGATTTAATTACGGACATAATATTTTGATTTAAAAGAGCTTGTAACACTTCTGATATGAAATAATTCGTTTTGTTCCACTCTAGTACTTTCACTGCTCATAGTTGTATTGTAATAGCATCTAATTTTTATTTTAAACATTATGAGTAAGAAATCAAAGTTGCAGTTAGTCGTTCGAGTGCTTCCCCGAAAAAATATCGATTGATGACAGCTCCTGCTTCACAGCTTGATATTATTTCGTCTATCAAAATATATACTAAAGTAAAATTCTTATTAATTCAGAAATTCACGCCGCTTTTAGAAGGAAACATGTTCTCCTTTTTTTTTCCAGACTTATTGTTTTTTTTTGAAGCTTGTTGTACTAAATTTAAGAAGATATTATATCAGGACTTTCGAGTATGGACCTTCGATCTACAGCGAAGCCAATTTGCTGTAAATCTTGCAAATAATATTTATCATTTCTCACGCCCCTCTTCACTTTCTAATTTATTACAACTTTCTTGCGAAGGATATCGAGAAGCACCTAAGTCAGGTACGCTTTAAATGTTTAAGCCGAAATTGCTTATTTTAAGACGTGTTGTATATTTACTAAAGTTTTAAGATTTCTTCTTCTAAGACGTGAATAATGACTATAATATTGTTAAGCTGCTTGATTATCATCTAATTAAAGCTATTTTTCCTAATGTGGTAGCCGAAGAATTCAGTCGGAATGGTTTGTCAGAGGATTCGGGAGATCAGCAAATCATCTTTTGCTTTTAGTTAGAAAAAGGCATGGCCATGTAGTGAGAGTTGTGATAATTCTGCTGAAATACAATGTTTACATGGAAGAATGAAAATAAATTGATTTTTTTTTCTATTTGACTTTTTAACAGATGAAAAAAAAATATTCATTTTCCATATTTTTGAAATAAACTTATCAGAATTGTAGCAAATTAATATATTATTGTTATCATATAATTCATTTTTGAACTAGAAATTTTATAGCACATAACACACTCCTATACAATAATGGGAGTGATTGGCAAAAGGAGTTGCTACGGTGTGGGGACAATGAAGCACGATGGCGCGTATGTTCTTTGAAATCAGAAACATCACAGCAGAAAACAGTTGTATCCAGGTTGATGTATTTCTACCTTTTCCAAGATCATAGCTCTGTTTTCATAGCACTTTCTTGAATCTTTATACCACTTTTTCTTTTGAAATTTCATCCTACATTTGCTTTTGCAGTTATCCATTTTGTGTCGTTGTCCCGAGTGATCTCTTTGATATTACGGTGTATGAAAGTCTTATACCCAACTGGCATAATGGTAGATTTCCGGTAAGTTAGCTTTCAAAGGTAAGAAAGTAAAGTTAAGATAAATATTTTTCAAGAATTCCTTTGACTGCAACATTTCCTTCAGGTTTGGTGCTGGTCAGCTTCAAATGGAAGTGCATTACTTCGTTCATCCGCTTGTAACAATGATCTTAATGCTCAAGAATTATGGAAAAAGTATGTTTCGTGTGTCCGGCAAGAACACTTAATTACTGGAAGTTCTACTGAACGTTAATTACGCAAATGAGATTGCAGAGTGTTGTGGCCTATTTGCCAGGCTCATCCTCATCGTCGACCACCTCAAGTAATTGATTGTGATATATCCGATGTGCGCATATCATCTTCATTCGAGAAGCTTCGTGAACTTTGTTCTTTAGGTATTTATTATTTCATCTTATAATATGACATTGAGTCATAGAAATGAAGTTCAAAAGTTTCCAATGATATGAACATTAGAATATTGCCTTTAGATTCTGACAGAGTGATTCAGCAAGAATATGACAAAAAGTGGAGATCGAAAACGAGCTAGATATATTCATTCTTTTTGTTTTATACGTACTTTAAGACTCAATGGAGCGTTTCATTGAAAAAGAAAAGGAATGGTACACATTGGTTGATGATACAGGATGGTGCACTTTAGTATTTCGATGCCTTCAACTATCAAGTAAAGTTATTCACAGACTTATAGATAATCAGCGATCCGTCGTTGTGACAGGTTGGTTTTTTCAACCGTAATACTTCACTTATTGATCCTTATCAAATAAAGTATATTCACATGAAATATGAGTGCGAAATAATACAGGATTTCTGTAAACCAGCCTATGCATATGCTCTCATCATGATTATTTGATTAAATTTTAATCAGTGATTGCTTTCTGAAATTTTTGTTAAAATACTATTTGAAAGAAATATGAATACATATTGAAGGATGAAAAGGAGGAGTAATTTCAGACCGAGATGGATTCAATGCATCGGCAGTAGTGTCATCATTGGTTCAGGTGTGTACGGATAGTTTCTATAGGACTATAACTGGTTTCAGTGCTCTTATAGAGAAAGAGTGGATCGCACTTGGACATCCCTTTGGGTTCAACATGTTTGGCTGCACTCTTCTATCTAATGTCCCGGTTCGAATCTTTTTTACGGAGTTTTTATTTTTCATATATTTTCCAATGCAATATAGTACTTTCCAGTTCAGGTATTTATGTTTAATTTTGTACAAATTATAGAATGATTCTCGTCAAATTACATTAAACAGTTCATAGTTACAATAGAATATTGCAGCGTTCGCGACCGAAAGCTTGTACAGCAACTTTCCTCTTATTTCTGGACTGCGTGGCGCAACTTATACGTCTTCATCCACTTTCGTTTGAATACTCTCATTATTTATTGATCGCACTCTGGGATTTATCCATAACTGGTCTCGCATCGTAAGCTACTTTCTCTTCTTATCTAGTAGTTGGAAAACAAAGAATGATGGCTTAGGTGTTGAATATGATATGCGATCGAAAACCAATTGACAATAATCGACATAAGAATATATAAATTTTATAAATAATACAATTTGGCACCTACTTTGTCAATTTCTTGGGTGGACAAATATCAAGGCCAGTTTTTTACATTTGGAATATATTTAGAATTTTGTCCAGTTCTTGAAGTGACTCTGTAGTGTTTGAAAATTCACACTAAAATCTATTGCAGTTAGTTTTCATGTTTAAATTTACATTCCAGCAGCTTCCCACTCTTTAACTCTTTTCTTTATTGTATTTTACAGCGGTTTGACTTGCAATTCAGTGAATGATAGATTAGCGCTATGCAAAATAGCTCCAACTTTTCCCCTGTCGCAATATTATACATCAAAATACTGTTTGATGTTCACCAATGTTCTTTATTCGGCAAATCTTTTGCTTGGTTCTGGTATGTTCCTTTTCAAAAAACTGAGGTAGTCTGTTCGGTATATTATCTAATTTGGGACATACTATATCGTTTTATTCAACATTATTACCTTCGTTTGATTTATTGAAAAATAATTAAATTTCAGAGTCATTGTCAGCTAGTGTAATACGACCTTCTTCTTGTCCTATTGATGTTCAATTTTGGGACGAATGCTATCTTCGATGGGTGCGACCAGCAAGTATCGCTGTAATTTTTTGATGCTATTTAAATGTTAAAGTTTTCACTAATAAACTCCAATTTGCCTCACTTTCTAATAGAAAAGGATAGTAAATTTCAAGCTAGGATATATTAACCATTTATATGCTTAATTGATTATGTTTTTATTATCCATTTTCAGAATGCACCAGTTTTTTCCGACCATTTCATCTTTTCAGGATGGTGGTATTCTCAGCAAAGATTTAGCATTAAGCTCGATACTTTCATCAGCCGCATCTGTGGCTTATCCAGAATGTAATTCAGTTGTATGGCGACAACGTTTTCACCCTGCGCTGGATAGATCGGCAGTATGTCATCAGTCATTGCCACTAATATATAGCAATTTATTTTATTAAATTTATACACTGCAATCTTGTTGAGATACCATTTTCCTCGTTTTTCAAAGGGATTCCGAATATATTCTCCACCTTCGAACATTGTTATGATTGCTTCATTTCTTTTAATCTACTTCACCAATGGGATTTGATTTTAAGTCGTATATAGTCTTGAAAACTTTAAATATGCTTTGCTCATAACATTTCTTACATCAGGATTATGCAAGTGTTGATATAGATCGGTTGGTATTGCACACACACACGAAATATATATATATATAATATTTTTCAGATCAGTTCATCTTATCCCTATTCAGATGCATTACCGAAAAATGTTCCTACTTTAAATGAAGTGAGTATTGTATCCGACACTGCATCTGCAAAGTCATTACGACTGCAATTAGAAAGAACCGGTATTAGCCTCATCCCAGGTTCAGTGGTAAGTTTGATTGGTTAAATAAGCTCTAAATTGATGAATTGATGTAAAAGAATAAAGGTTTTTTAATACGTCGAGATGAAAATCCTCTTCTTGTTTTGCATTTTCTAATTCAATCAGCCACTACTCTAGCTAATAATGTAATATAGACGGATGCACTTTGCTATGGATATCTGTTTATTAGACTGATGGTATCTTTGGTGCTGTATTCTTTTTAGCAATGGAAGAGGAAAATTGGCAGTCCACAGTAAATGGTAGTGGTATAGTATTTTGAAGTATCGCATTTCTTACGGGGAAGGAGTTAAAAAATTTTTTTTTTTGATCATAAAGTTCTTTGAGAGTTTTTATATTAGTTTCCACATTTATTTTGCCTTTTTCGTTTAAATTAAATAGGTTTCTAGAAGGTTGGAAAGGAAAGACGATTTTCCACAGCTTCGCTAATGACACGTGTGGATCGTTTAGTGGAAATTGGTGTGCTCCGCTCCTCCTCACCTCGCCACAGACATCACTCTCCACCAGGAACTCTCGTGTGACACACACGTGCACTATTCATTTTCTTATTATTACTTATCAAGCAAAATCAAATATGTAGGGTTTTTGCTTCATTTCTCAAAGACCTTCAGTAATGTCTAATATTAATGGTATTCCTAATGGCACTTGCTATGAATATAGTAGTGAGAGCGTAGTATGTTATTTGTTTTATAATTCAATGTTTAATTTTTTGGCTATTATTAAAAATGTGCCAACATTATTTTGCATGATTGAATATTCCAAGTTAATATATCAATGAATGGAAATTACGACTCTGAATGGCAGTGGATTACATCACAGATTTAGAAGAATTAAGTTGTTGATTTAATTGTTGCATAAAAACTCAAATAAGAATGGATTTTTAATTTACGATTTCATATTCTTCAAGATAAAATCGATGTAGTATTTATTACACAAGAAACGGAGAGAAAATTCACAAATCGTTTTCCATTCATTGTTAGCTATTATTTGCTCAACATAATTGATAATATATGCCGGTGATATATATAAATATATATATATTATTGCTTCAGTTTTAGATTATTTCGCAAATTTTCAAAAACTCGAATCATACAACTTTTCAAAATTTGGATTGTTTTATCATTTTAAAATTTATCCTATAGAGGTTGCATACCATTTAGTATACGTGGCATGCAGTGGCTGTTTTTCCATCATCCCTACATGTGTAATGTAAAAAATGTTTTACAATACATAGAGTGTCATGTACAGGAGTGGACATTTTTCAGAAGAAAAAAATTGTTAGTAATAAGTGGAAATCATTTAATTTGTTAACCTCTCAAATTTTTTGGTATTTTTTTACTTAATACGTAACTGTTTATTAGCTTCCTTACTTTCTCTCAATTTTACTTAGTTCCTTTACTAATTTGTAATCGTAAATTTCAAATTTATAAAATGTTAAGATTCCGAAAGTATTCTAGGTAAATGAATGATTCATGGTATTCATAATTGTGCTTATATAAGTTTAATTCGTTTGTTCAACCATGCAATTTCGATGATTAACCATCGTTTTGCCTTTTATTGCTTTGTTGCTCTGAAAGTTTTGTAACAATCATTCTTTTTGTATCTGACAGTTCACTCTCTCTGTTAGTGTAAACTGTAAAGATTAAATATCAAATTGCTTCTTATATTAGCGCTATCATTGAAGAAATAATGACAGTCGATCTCTTGTTTGTCTATTAAGGCAGTAGGCTGACGTAAACAAAAACAACCAAAACAAAGAATAGCAATATCACTGAGCGAGATTTGGATACTCGGAGATATTTTCTCGCCTGTTTGCTTCTATCCCATATCCATTCCTCTTAATCCGTACGGTCCAAGTCTTCCTTTTGCCCCTTTAACTCCCGCATTTCCTTGCATTCCTGGCACACCTCTATCTCCCGCTGGTCCAGGTGGACCTTGTTCTCCTATTGGTCCTTCA
>JABVXU010000979.1:0-13117 GCA_013365365.1 Cruorifilaria tuberocauda | reverse complement strand
GTTAACAAAAAGCAAAAGAGAAGAAATGATAAGAGATATTCCTATAATGAATACTCATTTGCAAAATCACATATGGTACTTTCTTTTTTCTCTCTCTCTCTCTCTCCCTTTCTCTTTCTCTAAAAATTGATGTTTTATTTTCTACTTTAACACTTTTATATCTGTTTATACAGTCCTAAATAAACATTTAATTTCAATTTTTATTCCAAAAAATGCAAGCAAATAAAAAAAATTAAGAAAGAATGTATTGTAGTTGCATTACTTTAAAAATATTTATATTCATGTGGTCGGAAGTGAAACTTTTCGAAATCAATCATCTAAATCTAATATTTGCAAGATAAATGGATCAGTCGTATACTTTTGTTTCTTTTTTAAAGAAAAAAAGTTTAAAAAAGTAATTTCAACATAGCTAAAATAACAGGAGAAGAGAAGGATTGAACAGCGCTAATTTGTCATTTGGTTTAAAGATTAATTGCTAAATCGCTTGAAAAGTAATTCGCATCAAACTAAACCAAACCAAACCATTAAGTAATGCTTTTACTTACTTACTTACTTATGAGCATAAGCAAAATTTTCTGAGAATTTTTGCATTTTTTCTCCATCAGCTTATTTCTTTTTTTGTTAACTATGAAATATCAATCAATTAACTGATATATCAGTGTTTGCTTTGGTGATAAAATATATTTTAAAAAAAATTGTTAAAAATCTAAAAATAGAAGAACGATTAAACTTTGCTCGATTAAATTAAAAGATTAAATTAAAGGTTAAATTATTAAATTAGAAGGTCAAATTAAACTAAATTATTTTATAGATTAAGTTATTAAACTAAAACATTAAATTAAAGATTATTAAATCATTAAATTAAAAGGTTAAGTTAATTAAATTAAAGATTAAATTATTAAATTAAAAGATTAAATTAAAGGAAATTATACATTATAGTGAAGCATTTCGAGGAAATAAAGTCCATTCTAATTTACGTGAATGATAATTAATTGGAAATTAATTTCTCAAAAGTAAGAATAAAAAAGAAATGATAACTAATTGGAATAATGATAATGATGATTTAATTGGAAATTAATATCCCAAAAGTAGGATTAAAAAAGAAATGATAACTAATTGGAATAATGATAATGATGATTTAATTGGAAATTAATATCTCAAAAGTAGGATTAAAAAAGAAATGATAACTAATTGATAATGATAATTAATTGAAAATTACCATCCCAAAAGTATGATTTTTTTTTTCATCTTCATCATGATACTTATTTATGAATAATAGTAATATTTGAATGATTGAAGTGCAGGATTCATTCAATTTTGCAGTGAGAAGAGAAATTTTATATCAGTGAACGGATGGATTCAAGTGATAACATATTTTCAAATGATAGAACAACAATTGGGCATCCAGTAAGATTCTAGATAGATGTGATGAGGATAATGGATCAATAGCTTACTTGTAATCATGAAAAAACGAAATCACATGAAAGATTCTAACGGAGATAAGCCATTATTTTAGGATTAGAACCTATCCGCGTTATGACAGGCTGATAACTGAAATCCATAAAATTGCAATCTATTTGTCAGATCAAAATTATATTTTTTTGAAATCTTAGTAATAAAAACTTAAAATATATACTATCAAGGAAGCATTCCATAAAAGAGTAATTCTTGAGTGCTAAAAAGAAAGCGCACATCCAATAAAGCCAACATTTACATATTTCATCAAGAATAATTTCCATGTTCACTTCAAATATTGCATGAAAAGATAAAGATATATATATATGTATGACTACAGTTGTGATATCAGTGATAACACTGATAATATCATTAAGTAATATCATCGAAGAAGTAAAAGAAAAGAAAAAAGTTATTCTTAAATAAACTTAACTTTCAATATCCATTAAGAGATTTTTGGGAGAGGAGAGATTTGTGAAGGAAAGTGAGTTGTTAAGTGAATGTGAATTTTAATCCTTCCAATCATTTCACACATTGATGATGATATTGATGTTAAGTGATCATCGAAGCAGCATGATGTTGATGATGATGATGATGATGATAGCGATAATGATAATGATAATGATAATGATAATGATAATGATGATGATAACATACATTATAACAAAATTTTTACACAAACAAAATAATGATTAGATGATAGTGAGAGAGAGAGAGGGAGAGAGAGAAAAAGTTTGAATGAATAAAGAATAAGGAAAAAGAATAGAATAGAAAAGAGAAAAGATAAAGTAAAGCTAAAATATGTTCAATGAAATCAAGCTTTAAAGCATCAATTAATTGAACAGCTTAAGTGACATCATTCACTAATATCTTACTTACTTATTGATATTTCTCTCTTGTTTTATGGTAATATAAGTAATTACAATGATACCGTAAAAATGAACCGGAAAATAGTAAAAAATGTATAAGATTACAATAATAAATCCGGAATATAAAAAATGAAAAGGTGGTTACTCTTTCATGTATTTCCGGTTTACTTGAATCAACTGATCCTAATAAATCTGATGAAAAAAAAAATCAACTGATGAAGAGTTACGTAAACTTTCTCTCTGATCTCATCCGTTTTAAAAATCGATTTAATTGAACGATTCACTCCGCTAATCTTTGATAGTATTAGGTAAATTGGAAATTTTAGAATTTTTACGGAAAAATGGAAAAAATCAGTATTTACTGATTAATATCCGATTAGCTGAAAGTTTGATTCTCAAACCAAAAAATGGGTATTTTTTTCGGTTTTGCTTTTTTCCTTTCGAACTGTTCCGGCAAATGTTTTTTTTTTTGGGAATCTGAATAAATTTTGGATTTTGAAATTTTTTTTTTGTAAATTTTTTTGTAATTTCGAAATTATAGTGATTATAGCTTTTACATTTAAGATTGGAAATTAAAAGAGAAATTGAAATATATCAAGAAATTGAAAATATAAAGAAATTGAAATATGAAAAATAGTTAAAAATTGAAAATTCGCACTGTTTAAATGTATTGACATTCACTGTAACAATATTTCCTGAAAAAATATTTCCAATTTTAAATTTATAAATGAATTACTTGTAATGAAAATTTGAATTAAATTACTCAAATTAGCATTTTGTTACGGCTTTTATGTTGATCGCTGCACTGTTTGTTCTTTTCACTATATTTGAAGTTAGAACTTTTTTTTTCTTGGAATGATTTTAGTGATAATTTTTAAGCTTGACATTCATTAGCTGTCGATAGAATCATTTGATTTATCTCATGACATGGCCAAACAATTCTGTAAATTAAAATTATATTTTCGAAATATGTTTGTTTTAAAAATTTCGCTTTTAAATACTAATGAATTTATCATAATGAAAATTGAATTAATTGTCGGTGATAAGCAAACTAACAGATTTAAAAAATCTTTTCGTATCAAAATAAGCATTCGATGATTTATTATTAAGCTCATTAAGCATCAAGGAAAATTCATTTTTAATTTAAATCATTGAATAATCAAAGAATAAAGTATTTATGAGCTTTGAATTTTCTTCTTATAAATACATGTCAATGATAAGAGATAAAATAAATTGGTAATAACTTCAATTAAATTCCATAACTTTACTTAACTTTACCTTATCAAAGAATTTCATTTTATCGATTCTTCTTATCTTAATTAATTATTTTATGGTTTAAGTGAAAAAATTGAAACTTGAATTTTAATAAAATTTTAATAATTTTGTATAAATAAATATAAACGAATAATAAAATTATTTATTGAAAGTAGTTGAAATTTCTATTTAAAAGATAATATTATTGATTGCTGAAGAAACTGATAACAGATCTGATCGTTTGCAGACACATTGAAAACGGTTGATAACGGACATTTGATTAGTTTTGAAATGACACATGTCATTTCAGAATGATTGTGTTGATCGAATGATCGATCGATAATAATAAATGGTAGTGATATGAAATGATAAGAAAAAGAGAGGATCGAATTAGAACTAACTTCTTAAATTTAACATCTCTACTGATAACATTAACAGATATCAAATATGGTCGTAATTTCGCAGTAAATTTCTATTTAATAGATTTTAGTGAATGAAAAAATATTTATTCAAAGTGAGAAATCAAAGTTTAATTTAACTACCAATGCTAAATTCATTTTTAACAAGATGTACGTTTTTGCTTACTGATTGTTCCAGAAGTATATCATGGATTAATGGAAAAATATATGATAGAGGAATGATGAAATTTAAGTTTTTATTCGTAAAAGTAAATTCAGTAAGGTATATTTTAATTTAACATCACAAGTTCTTATTACTTTCAAATAATTTTGCCGAATCAGTAAAAGTAATAAATTTCGTTCTCAAAAAACTCAAATGGAATTTATAGAAAATTTCATTATCAAATGATCCTACCTGATCGGTAATAAGCATGAAACAGTGTAGTCCATGACAGATAATGATAACAATTTTATAGCACATGATAAATTATTATCATTAAGATGAATTATTTTTAAAGTAATCAATCGAAATGATAAGATAGTGAAAACGATGAATAAGACAATGAACATAAATTGTTCTTTTTTTTCTCAAACTGATCGATCATTCTCTTATCAAATTATCAATTAGCAATGGGGACAAATTATCGCTTCTTATCAAATTATCACTTGGCAATTTGGATGGAAAATAAAATTACTTTTTTTTTATTTGAAGTAAAAGAAAAAATTCAATATTTCTCAACAGATAGAGTGAGAGATGTATTGTTCAGAATAACATTTTGTTTTAAAAAAAAATTTTTTTTTTATAAATTCTTCTTATCACAAAATTATAATAATCAAAATTATAATGATGATTGGATAATTTTTTGATAGAAATTATTGATCAATTCTAGATCGTTTCTGATAAATTATCAGTGAACACTTTGTGGTTTAATAATTAGATGAAAATTTCATGAAAATTACTGATCAGTTTTGAACCGTTTCTGATAAATTATCAGCAAACACTTTTGTGGTTTACAATGTTAATTATCTTAGTAAAGAGATAGAAATAAACAATAGTTCCATTTGTATAATAATGTTAGAAAATTAAGTATAATAGTATTATCAGTAACTTTTTTCAGTCGTAATTTAAATTGGTATTCGAATTTTTCTAAGATCACTTATTAAATTAATATCAATTAGAGAATTTCGGTAATTTAATTAAGAAATTTTGAAATCATTTCGATATTCACCACTTTCCAAGTTGGATATTTTGAAGAAGTTCTGTTCAGAGCCGAACTAAAAAACTGTTAAAGCCTACCAGTAACTCTCTCGTTATTAATAATAATTATTCGAAAATATCATTTTAAGATATCTACCGATAAATGGAAGCAAAATTTGATAAGATTTACTTTCCATATAAAATACTTTACAAAGTTCTCATTTGATTAATTCATAATTAAATTTTTACACAGAATTTCATCCCCTGGTTGATTCGAGTAATGCCGGGTTTCATCGAGTTGTGAGCATTTCTCGAAAATTCACTCAGCTCTTACAATAGTTAATTAGACAGTAATAATTCCTATTGATCAATTAACTAATATAAATTTCTCTCAAAGTAATTTGCTTGTCAATTCTTAAATGTGCCTTAGATTTGTAGCTAAATGATACAATAAACAAAGTTTATTTTATATCTACTTTTCACGTACTCATATACAACTTTCACGCATCATACGTATGATTTATATATTCGTATGCTATTCTTATTCAAGAACTCATATACAACTTTCACGTATCATACGTATGATTTATATATTCGTATGCTATTCTTATTCAAGAACTCATATACATCTTTCACGTATCATACGTATGATTTATATATTCATGCATCATACGTATGATTTATATATTCGTATGATATTCTTATTCAAGAACTCATATACAACTTTTCACGTATCATACGTATGATTTATATATTCAAGATTAGTCGATATTTCATTATCATATAAGGATGAATTAGATTATGTTGAAATTAAGCAAACTTTGATCTTATCAAGCAATTGCTGAAAATTGTTCTTTGCTTCAGCAAATTAGTTTATACGACTGAGAAAGGCTTATTCGTTGGAAAATTGTTGTCATCCACAATTGACAGAACAGAAATTCCTTTATCACTCGAGAATTAGTCGCTGGAAAATTGATGAAATTACTTCATCAGGGAAAACTTACTCATCAGGGAAAACAGGGAAAACTACTTTTTCATGAGCTATTAAATGCTAACATTGAATGTCAACGTAAGTAAACACTAAAGTCATTCATTGATTTGTAACTTATCTGGACCTCTTATCAATTCTTATCTAACCTTATAAATGGTTACCTCGAATATCAGTAATTATAAAGGAGATTATCAACTTGAACTGTCGCTGAAATCGAAGGATTGTGAAATCCTCTTTCTATATCTAATATTGTATGTGGTACGCTCCCTGTCTGTAAACAGCACCAGAGAACTGTATGCATTACCTTCCTTTGTAGTACCGTGAGAACCTACAGAACCATACAAGAGCCATAGGACCCGCCCTGCACCGAAATAAAGAAGGTCCTGAGCACCAGAATCATAGCGAAGAATTTCTCTCATGGAGGGTGGTTGGTTGTTACTGAGGTAAAGTCTTTTCCTCTTTCGGACTATATTGTCTTCATAACTCTCCATAATGTTGTAGATACTGTTATTATTGTATGTATCATATCTATCCGAATGAAGGCTTAATTACCCAAGTTTCAGGTAGAAATCATGCGTAACGACTATCATGTCTACCTGACAGAGAAGTTAGCAGTTCGATTCCACTTAAATGGAATAGAAGTCACTCAATTCAGACTGAATACCCTCAATCTTGTCACGATCATAGAAAGATTGCTGACATTTTTGCATTTTGCATTGACATTTGCATTTTATTTTCCCAAGAATGTCATCAGTGTTTTGATAAGATATAGAGTCAGCTGATGATTAACAGTAATCAAACTGACGTTTCTTCAAATTATCGAAATATTAATTCAAAGATAAAAAATTAGAATTTAAAACTTGTTCATCGTCGTTATCGTCAAAAATCTCATGAATCGTTTTTCCTTTCTGACGATCGCGCCATGTTGTCAATTTTTTCCAGCATTTGTAATGAATCAAAAAAGCACATTCTGATATAAACTTGGCAATATTAGCAACTGTAACTAGTGTTAATGGAATTCCTGAAATTTAATTTAAATAATAGAAATTAAATTAGTAAACGATAATAACTATTGATTGTTTATATTTCATCATTTTATAAATGGTATTCATTAAATAGAAGGTAATTTTAATTTAATTTTCATTATTGCATTTACCGATAAAACAATAGATGACACCAAACAAACGTCCACTGAGTGTTGATGGTGCAACATAACCGTATCCAATTGATGTTAACATTGTTGCCGTAAAAAAAAATGATGTGACAAAATCCCAACTTGGAGCATCCATATCGTATCCGTGCCGATATTTACGATGTGCGGCAAACACCGTATCCACATACTATCAATAAAGTTATTTTTACAAAATTCATTGTTCTGGTTATCCAAAAGGTACTGTAATGTACCGTAACCTTTAAACCTTTGAAAATACGGTAACATACCGTATGTCTTACAATAATTTTCAATCTAAAAGTATAATCTTTAAATGTAGCACAACTTTATGGTAAAAATAATTTTCGACGGTCAAAATAAGTTTTTTTTCATAAAATATGCAATAAATCAATAAAGTTTTGCTTAAAACAAAATGATCAATATCACTAATTTATTACCTCATAAAATTCTTCTTTAGTATCCTGTCTGAATATTTCCTTTAATTTTGTTTTATCTGCTCTTTGATAACTTTCAGAATGTGTTAATTCCCAAATTCGATCTATATACTTTTCTACGCTTACATCAATCCTGTTTAGCTGAACTGATTTCATATCCTAAAATTATAAATTTGAAGATATGTCATTTTATTCTCTGTTTTGTTTTAGTTTCTGTTTTATAAATTATACATATCTTAATTTAGTTATGCTGAAAAATTAAGCTTTAAGTAAAACATAATTTCATGAAAAAAATTTTACATGAAGAAAAATTCTTTCTTGAACTCTCCAATTTTAATACTTGAATAGATTCAAAGATATAAGCATAAAAATAGTCATTACCAATAACAATTAAGTATTAAAATTATCAACCTCAATTATTTTAATGCCTATTTAACGATTCAATTCAGTGAAAATAATTTTAGAGATAATCATTCAATTGGAAGTAATTGCTAATAATTATCGCTGAGGAAGCAACGAAAGATTTTATATCGTTTTTCTTTCCTCACAACGAAATTCAAAAATTTAAAACGCCTATATTACTTAAATACTTTCTTTTAGCAGAGAATAAATTATGGATTACTTGAAATCTAAATTTTTATATATTTTTTTCTAATTTTAGTTCATAATAGTAAGCACTTTTTTTCTTTGTTTATATCCTTTAAGTGTTTTAAAGTTCAAATTCAAAAAAAAGTCTACAAACTTTAAGATGTCGTCCTTCAAGTACTTGAAATATCCATGCTCCAATTATCATATATAAAATGCACGCTATAATTAATAGAAAATGCGGAGAAAGAAGTTTTGGAATAATTAAACGTCGTAAAATCCTGGAAAAATTATTTATGTAAAATATTAAATTTCTAATTTTTAGATTAAATCTTATCAATTGATTTGTAGAGAACAAATCTTATCATCGATTGAGTTCAATAATGTCTTAAACTTTTCTAATGATAATTTATATTATAATTCTTTAAAAGGGATGAAATAATAAATACCTTAAAAAAGACATGATATTCAGCTGGTTGGTGAATTCGTATTGAAATTGAAGATGTAGCCATCTTGGCATTTTTCAGCTATTATCGTTTTATTATCAAACTTACAAGCAAACGTCAATACATACGTCAATAAAGTAGGTGGTAGGAGGAAAGTGAAAGAAAAGAAAAAGATTGAATAAATTTTGACGGAAGATATGATAATGATGCTATTCGAAATAATGTTGAATGAAATTGTCAAGATTAGCTTGTGAAAATCCTCTCGGGAGTCAAAATTCGATATTTCCTATTTTATAAAGTTAAAAGTAACATGAAAAATTATTCCTTCTATTGCAAAATATCTAAAATCAGAAAAAATAAAAATCTAAAATTAAAATTAAACAATTCAAAAATCAAAAAATACAATAATTTATATAATTTTTAACGTATATCATAACAGAAAATTAAATCAAATATCACAAAGTTTGCAAAAAAAAGAAGAATGAAAAATTAGCAAAAAAAAAAGAAAAAGAATTCATAAGCTATTATTTAGCTTAAAGTTTTTGAAACTTAAATAGTTTTAAAAAAGGCATTTTATTTTTTTTAATATGTAGAATTTTTGAAATATGTAAAATTACATTATAAATAATTTTAAGTAATATATGTATAACCTATCGATTATTGATTGTATTGATTTTTTGTTCACGAATTTTTTTGAACAATTTTCCGAAATATATAAAATTTTCAAGCATATAAATGTAATATATCTAGTGATTAGACACACGTAATCACACGTACATGCGCACACATATATATCTCGTTAACTTTATAAAAGTAATCACATACAAATATATACACAAACATACGCGTATACCTATGGTTCTACGTATCTGCGATACGTTTGCGCCTATTTACATTCAATTTAATGCTTGCATTAGCTGCTCTCATTTATTAAATTTTAGTGCCATCTTTAAGCTGTAATGAAAAAAAGAATTGAATATTGTCAAAGTATGCTAGTTAAATCAATTTGCTTTTTCATTTAACGAACGCTTTATTTAGTATTATTTCGAGAGAGAATACTTGAAAATCCAAACAAACTTAAAATAATTTTTCAGAAATTTGATGTACTTTTAAAGAATAAATAAATGTTTAAAGTAATATACCTTCATACTATTTTGCATTATTTGTTATTTTTATATTCTATCTTGTCAACTTTATAAATGAAATTTTAAAATTCAAAAATTTCATTTTATATCATTTTATGTTTTTATATTTTCTTTTCCTAAAAGTAATAGCATAGATATTGATAATTTGAATTGAAATAACGTCTTTATGAAAATTAAAAATTCAATATTTAAGTTTTTTTCTTTTTTAATATTCCTTCTGTATTCTAGATAAACGAAAAATCACTGTTGAACAGATTTGAAAAAAGCATTTAGATAACTTTATAAATGAAATTTTAAAAAAGTTCAGGAAAAAAATTCATTCCATTTTAAATTATTTCACATTTTTATATTTATATATATTTAAATTTATATTAAGTTTTATGCCAGTACTTTTAAGTATTCTTTTTTATTAATAAACTTTTATATTCTTTTTTATTAAGCATTCTTTGTCCTAGAAGTATTGGCATATACATCGATAATTCGAATTGAAATATCTTTGTGAAAATTGAAAATTCAATATTTAAGTTCTCCTATATTCTTTTTTATATTCTTATTCTATATTTTATTTTTTAAATTTTTATATTTATATACTCTATATTTTTATATCCTTTCTATATTTTTGATAACAGAACAATTATTGCTGAACAGATAAAAAAACATTTGGCTCTTTTGGATCATTAGCAAATTTAATTGTTCTCATCCTCTTCCATTCTCTCTTTATTATTATTATTATTCTGTTTTAATCATGATATTATCACTATAGTAACTAGGATTATCATACCATATTCATAATATTTTCACGGTTAAATCAATATTTTGTTATAATCGGAGAAAAGATACGATGCAGATTTTATGAGCTAGCAATCTTTTTTTTCTTTTGCTATTTTTTTTAAATAGGATTGATTAGAAATGATAGTGGCAAGTATAGAAATGATAGTAGTAAGTAAGTATAATTGTAGATATGATAGATAATAATTTTATATTTCAGTAAGTTAGTTTACTTTCATTTAAATAAAAATATGAATGTAAAATTGAAAGTTATTGTTATATGTTTATCAATAGAACTCTATATTTTCCACATATTATGGCCAAATAGATTTCTTTGTGTTTCTTAATGAATGGAAACTATACGAGTGATCTTTGTTAATTAATACTTATTAATTAATTATCGATTTTTTTAAAGTAAATGTATGCTTGGTATAAGTCTTAGAAGATGCAAACAGTATCAGTACTGTATTGTATTGGTTATTGTATGGTTACTTTATCCTATTTTCATAGAAAATTTTCCAGTGGCAGAAAATTAGGCTCAAATATTTCTTTTGTCTATCACTATCATCTGACATCTGACAGGTTTCTTATCAGTCGTGCTAGTCGTGAAATATTAAATCAAAAGTTTTGAGATCTTTTTTTCATTTCTTTTTCTGAAAATTGTTATCGAAATCTGATATGATGAATTGAAACGACAATATATTGATTAACTGAATGTAGTGATAAGTGTAAAAAAACTTGAGTGCATTTGAGGGCAAAAAAAAGAGGAACTCGTTGAGGAAAAATAATTTCAACGTTCAAAATAAATTATGATTGATTGATTGATTTATCGACTGATTGATTGATTGATTGATTGACAATTTAATCAACAACTTTCTTCATATACTTCATCAAACTAATCCATTAATTCATAAATCACATGCTAAATTTGACGGTAAGAAAGAATTTCTCTCATTGGACACAAAAAAAAATTGTGTTTGAAAAGGTTTTAAAAATGATTGTTCTATGTGTTCTTGGTCGTTTTAATGATTTTAATTTCAATGTATTGGCTGAAGTTATTTGTAAAATGATAATATTGAATATATTCTTCTCTCTCTCTCTCTCTCTCTCTCTCTCTGTCCTTTTCATTGTTTAGTTTCTTTTATGAGATGAGGAAAATGACAAAAATCACACAATGAAAATTTTTCTTATTGCTTTTTTTTCTTGTTCAAATTATGTCCATAAAAATAATTAGAAGGAAATGTTTGTATAGAAATTACAATTGAAACTTGAAATTTCTAATTTTTAACTTTTTAACTCTTAATGATTAAAGTAATTGTTTCAAGTAAATTAAACTGAAAATTGAAACTTTCCCTATTGAATATGCTTTTTTCTTTCTTTCAAGTTTTGAAATTGTTATGAGAATAATTTGAAGCTTAATCTTAATTGAATATTTAGGATGAGATTGTATGTTGTTCATTTTTCTTTGTTGCTAACATCTCTTCATGATTACTATTGATTTTTTTTTGTGATATTGGAATTGTAATATATTTTTTATTTCTAACTAATTTTTTTAAAACTTTAAGCGATTTTAAATCAAATCTAACTGAGAGATGGAAATATAATACTTGGAATTAGAAGTAGTTGAATGTTCATCATTTTCGCTGACATTGATTAAATTTCTTCTAAGATTTTTAAACTGATATTATCGATAGTTCTTAATATATATAGGATTATACTAACATTTAATGCAGATTCAACTAATATGATAAATTTTGAAAAAGTTTTCCAAAATTCCACATTATTATAATTGCTGATCAATTTAACACCCATATCATATTGCAATTAGCAATATGATAATATTCGAAACTTCATGACACATTGTGCTGTAAGATGAAGTATTAGTGTAATATACTTTTTTTTTCTTAAAAATCTTGAATTAAATTGAAATAACTATTAAATCCTTTAATACTCGAATTTCAGAATTTATCAGTAGTACAGAATATTTCAATCACCATCTTCAAAAGCTTACTGTAAACTGTTTTGCTTCCATTTTTTTTGTACAAAAGCATATTTCTGAATTTCATAGTTAATGCTAAAATCTAAATACAGTAATGAAAGTTGATTCAATTATGATATGATATGATATGATGTGAAATAGTAGACTACTTGTTGTAAGAATTCCGCTTCTTAAAATAAAATAAACTAACGATAAAATGCTAATAGCACTTCTAACCAACCGAGAGATTGATCATATCACTGGATCATATTACAACATAAAGTGAAAGACTTTTATTTTCTTTTATTGCAACGTACACAATAACATTTATAATAATATTAGTAATAATAATGATAGTAATATAATAATAATAATGATAGTAATAATAATAATGATAGTAATAATAATAATGATAGTAATAATAA
>JABVXU010000978.1:0-13150 GCA_013365365.1 Cruorifilaria tuberocauda | reverse complement strand
AATCCAATTAAAAATAGCTAGACAAAAGGATAAGAACAAAAGAATAGGAAAATATTTAATTATCACTTATCATTCATGCAAAAGCAACTAATCATATTAAAAATTTTATCATTAAAGAAAAATTTTTACAAAAATTGTTGCAAATAGGTTTATTAATAGGTAAGTAAGTATATTTTCAGTAATAAATAAACATTTGCAAAATGTGATTTAAATAAAGTATTTCATGGAAGTGCTTATTCAGCGAAAAATTTTTCAAAGAGAGAAAGAGAGAGAGAGGGAGAGAGTAAATCAAATAAATCCCTCATTTTTTCGTTGAAAATTGATCAAAGCCATATATTACCTAATACTTACCATCAAGTAAACAAAATTAATCTTTGGGTTAGTTTCCGTGAAGATGGCGTAAGAGATGAGAGGCCATGAGCAGATGGATTTTCTGACCACTTTGATAATTACCAAAAATTGTTTTGACCATCTGTATAATGATAACAACTGCAATACAAAGAGCATACTTAGACTGTTTAACAGTATTATCAGGCAATACAAGTAGTATACTTAGATTCTTTGGCACATTTAAACTTTTTAACAGTATTATCACAAAATATAAATGGTACATATAGGCTGTTTAACGGTATTATCGGGACATATTCAACAGTATTATTAGGACATTTAGACTGTTTAACAGTATTGTTATAAAAAAATAAATAGTACATTTAGACTTTTTAACAGCATTATCAAGGAATTTAAATAGACAAACTCTCTAACAATATTGTCAACAAAGTTAATTCCCTCCTTCTCTCTCATTCCCACACTTTAGATTATATATCTTAATTAAAAGTACTTTTTTCTTTGTAAGATAATTTTCAAGAGTTTTTGGACATTCATCTACTTCCGCCTTCACCTTTCAAGCAATCAAATTTTTTCATGAAATCTTTTTTTTTTGAATTTTAAGAATTGATATAATTTCTCACGATACTTCATTTTTGCATGTCAAGAAAAAAATTTCAGTTACTTCTTACTCTTCTTATCAAATTTCTTTTGAAATTTGAATCTGTATTATTCATTAGCTAATTTATTTTTTCTAATATTGCTACAAACTTTTTTTCTCTAATCAATCATATATCATAATTTTTTTTCTTTTGTAAGATAAGCTTTAAAAGTTTTTGGATTTTCATTACTTTCCTCTTTAGCATTTAGAAATGCAACACTTTTAAAAGGCATTATTGCTTTTTCAGTTTATAACTTAGACGTTGAAGACTGAATTCAATATCAAGAGGGCAAAAAGTAAGAACTATCAGAAATGAATTTTGAAAAGCAAAAATATTAATCTAATCATACCTTAAGAAGGAAGAGAAAAAATGCATGGAAGTTATGCTATCATGTTTTATCAGTGTTTAATTAAACTATCAAATTTAACAATCATACTAATTTGAAATGTAAAAAAAAATACGATCACAACAAATTGATAAAACTCAAGATTGTTTTTTAACATAAGTAATCATTTTATTCAAAAAATTTGAATTTCATCCAAATAATTTACCTAGAAAAAGCTAATAAGCTTTATTATCAGTAACTGAAATTATTATCTGAACACAACAAATATCATATTATCTTATTTTTTTGTTTCTTTATATTTCATTCGTTAAGTGAAATCGATAAGATGTGAAATATATTTTTCAATTTTATTGAAATCGATATAAGATAACAAATATATTTATTTATCCAATTTTTTTTCATTATATTTAAATTTAAAAATATTAAAAAAAATTGTCTATCAGATTTAAAATTGAAAATTATTTTTCTTTTTTTTTTTAAAACCACTGAATTCGATACAAATTTTAACAACAACAACAACATTTAGCACTTTTTTTTTTCTTGTTTACCAGTTAAATCTGCTATTTTGACTTGTAATTAAGCTAACATCCAATAAATAGATCGATGAAATTATAACCTTTAAATTTTGTAGCAACTAATGATTATTACTAATGTTTATCCATTTTCACACTTCTATTTCAATTTCACGTTTCCGTCTAATTTACATTTTAATTGAATTCAAAATTCTATACGACGAAAAATGGAAATCAAAAAAATAAATAAATAAAGTTGGTTATAGTCTGAAAAGTTGCTAGAATAAAAATTGTTGCTTCATCTAATAAGCTTCTTCTTTTCTTTTTTTGTTGGTTTTAGGAATGAAATGGATGAAAGCGAAAAAAAAAAATGAGTGATATTTATTGTTAAATTGAAAAATGAATGTATGATGAAATTTATCTTTCAGCAATATTCTTTTAAATATATATTACTATTATTTATTGTTATCATAATTAATCATTATCACTATTTATTATTTTTACCATTATTTATTATTATCATTATTAATGATAAGAGATTCTTTTAATATATATAACTACTATTTGCTGTTATCATTATTGTTGATAAGAAATAGTGATAAGAAAAAGTGTTTCTCATGTTTCTTTTTGTAAGAAAAGTTGGCAATGCTATCAATGTATTTAGCTGAATGTCTGAGTTAAATTTATCAATGTTAACTTATGCTAACTTATGATTAATATATATTACTATTATTTACTGTTTAAAACGAAAGAAAAAAAGTGAAAATTGACAGTTGTTACAGTATAACAAAATTTTATTTTGTAATAATAATTCATTGAAATTTTCTTCATTTGTAAAGTACAATTGAAAAGTACGATCAAAAGTACAATTTTTTATTCAATAACAATATTCCGATATCGATTTAACCAAATGATCACTTCATCTGTTAATACGATAATCACTATCCGCCTAGAAAATGAGCTTTCCGATCGTTATTTCAATTAGTAATGAAAAGTTGAACAATGTAGAAAAATGTTATCAAGTTGTAGAAAAATAATTTGTAAGAAATATAATTACTTTTCTCTACATACGTTATAATTAATTGATGAGATAAAAGTAAAGTAAATGATATCATAGTTATTTATAGGTAAAATTTTTATTATTTATTTTAAGAGAAATTGATGGTTTTTTTTTGTGTTAATTGAAATTAAATACTGTTAACCTGATAATTAATTTCAATAACAATTACAAATATAATAAAATCTTTAAGAACTTTTAAGCAATCACTAAAATTCAGTATAAATTACTATTTAATTTCAATAATTCAAAAACATTGTTTTTTCATATAAGTGAATTTGCGAATTATGAATTATGATTATTATGATTATTATGAATTATGATGATTATGAATGATGATGTGAATTATGATGTGAATTTACGAATTATGAATTATGATTATTATGATTATTATGAATTATGATGATTATGAATGATGATGTGAATTATTATGTGAATTTTTTTCTAGTGCACTAAAATGAAACGAATATAATTTTTCTTTTTCTCTCTTATCAATAACTTAACAACCTTTTTCTGATCTCAGATCTTTTATCAGTCATATCATTTTAGATTAGATTAGAAATGTTTGTGAAATAGTTTAAAATTGAATAATTAACTTTATGAAATACGGAAACGGAAGTGAAATTTGCATACTATTACGTCATTTTCATTTTTTTTTCATTCGTCCTTTCCAGAAAAAGAGAAAAAGAAAGTTCAAAATGAATTGTTTGCGAAATCAATTATCTCGTTATCAAATTATCTCTTTATCAATTTACAACAACAATTGTATCAATTAAACAATAATTAGTTTTAATAGATAAACGATAATTCTACTTAATGTTGCTTACTGTTTACGGCATCTTATCAGTGATAATCATGCTTTCTCTCATGCTCAACAGCTATCTGTCCTTCTGATAATCTTGATTTTAAAGAAGAGGAGGAGGAGGGGAGGGGAGGAAGAGGAGGAGAAAGGAGGAAAAGGAGGAGGGAAAGGAGGAGAAGAGAAGGATGGATTTTCATTCTTAGTCCGCCTCTTTTCTCATCTCTTCGAGGTATATTTTCAGTTTGTACATCTATCGTCACCTCTCTCTCTCTTCCTCCATAACGGTGACCGAAGAGAGAGATTTGACCGATACTGGTCGAGAATCTGGAAAGTTCAGTCTACCTAATTTGCAACCTATCGTTCGGTATTAATTATCCCCGTAAGGTATATATACATTTACTAAATCGGCCACTTTATATTCAAATACCTCTCTCTCTGTCGCTTAGATATTCCCTCATACTTTTTTCTCTCCCTTCTTTTCCCATCTTTCCCTTCTATTCATCATTCTAAAAGTTATTTAGTTATCTGTTATCATTCTGTCCGGAAATCATTCACTAACACTACAACTCCTAAATCATTTACCTGAGAGTGAAATTTCATTGAATTTATATTATATCAGAATAAAAGAACCAAATAACAAATATCTGAGAAATATTTTCGGATATATTCATTTCGTTTTTTTCATTACGTCAAATACGAAACTATTATTTGTATTTTGAAAGAAAACGAAAGTTCGTATTTGAAATTATCAACTGATAAAAACTTCGTACATTGATATAATTCAAAGCAACAAGTAAAAAAAAAAGAAAGAAAAAGAGAGAGAGAGAAGAGAGAGAAAAGAGAACGAAAAAAAAAAAGTTACGATGTGGTTCAAAACAAATATTATTATACTGATATATCTTATCACTAGTCTAAATGGTAAAGAGATGATAAATGATAATATGGAAAATGAAAGAGAAGAAAATTTTAATATGAAAAATTTATTGAAAATAAAACGTAATGTCAATGAAATAAGCATGGATGGAATACATGATGATGATGCTGATAATGATAATGATAATGATAATAATCATCGTATTTTGAATGAGCAATTAAAATGGTTTACGATATACAATGAATTGGATAAATTTAATCGTATTGCAATGCTGATAAGAGAGAATGATCAGTTTAATCCGTTGCTAATACCTGCACCAACGAAGAAAGCAAGTACCAGTCGACTTTGTGGTACCAAATTAGTTGATGCAATCATCAAACTTTGTAATGGTTGCGTGAAACCGGTTGGTGGTAAAGCTGTTAGCGTTAAACGATGTAAGTTTTTCTTTTTTTTTTCATTTTACTTATCATCTTTTTCTTTCTTTTTGATAATTTTACAAATAAATAATTGATGAGTTATTAATGATGGTGATTATTACTTATGTTAGATTTTGACTTTTATCATTAAAAGATAGAAATGATAAGTATTTTACTAATATTAATTAATTAATAAGTTATCAATGATAGTGATTATTACTTATATTAGATTTTAACTTTTATTATTAACAAATAGAAATGATAAGTTATAAAGCAAATTGCTCTTCTCTTCATTTATTCTATTTTTTTAATCATTCATTTTTTTTATTCGATCGTCTCTACTCTAAACAACAATTCCAATATCATTCTTTTATTTTTTCGTAATCAATAATTTCATCTTATAATAGGTAGCTAATTTGGATTAAGTTAATTGGATAAAAGTAATAAATCTTACTTTTGCACTTAAGAGAAAAGAAGAAAGGATGAAAGAAAGTAAATAAGTGTTTAATAACTTATCAAGTATAGAAAGAAATTGAAAGATAAAAATGAATTTAATAAAACAAGCATTTGTTATATCATGGAAATTTAGATGTAAAAGTGATACATAAAAAGCAGAGAGAGAGAGAGAGAGAGAGAGAGAGAGAGAGAGAGAGAGAGAGAGAGAAAAGAGTAAAAAGTAAAGGTAATTTGTTTATATACAATTAAAATGTTTGTTATTCATACATTTCTATGCTTAATTGTATAGTAAAATTATAATTGGAATGAGAATATTTGAATTAATTCAAGGATCAATTCACACATAATATTTTAAATTGAAAACTTAGATTACTATTAAATAACAATAGTTACCTATTTTTAATTCGTAAACATTTTTTTTGAAATTCCCATCTATTAAATTTCCTTGTATTTTTTCTCTTCCCCCTCTCTCTCTCTCTCTCTCTCTCTCTTTTTTCCTCTTTCTCTCTCTTTTTTGTTTAAAAAAGGACAAAAGATAAAAGATCTTGAATGATGATAACACTATGAAATGAGCAATATGAGGAGTTTCTTGAGTTTGTTAGTTTTTTTTTTTTTTTTTTTTAGCAAATAATTTAATGCCATCGTATCATAACGAATGTACTGATAGTTTACTTTGATAAAATGAAATAAAAATTTTTTAAGCGAAAAAATTATTTGAGTAATTAAGATTGAAAGTAATTTATTGAAAGAATAGGAATTTCTAGAATTTTTCATATCATAGGTAATTTTTTTTTTTGAAATGAATTTAAAATTAAACAATTCATGCTAGTTATTGGAACTGTTAGTGATATAAAGTAACTTTTTAGTTCATCTTACAAGTAAAATTTTTTCTAAGGAATAATGAAAAAAAATGTAAGTTATAAAAAATAAAAAAATTAAATCTCTAAATTCATTTCAATTTTTGAAAAAATTAATTTCTCATGTTAAAATTTAAATTTAAATCAAATGTGAAATAATTCATTTCGTTTCAAATATAATGGACTAATACTTTTTTACGGATTTATAATTTGTTTTATTAACACTTATGATCATTATCACGATCACGCACTTGTTCTATTCCATTAATAAATTATTACAAGAATTGTAAGAATTATTAAAAGTCTATGATAAGAAATTATAATTATAGGAAATCAATAATACTTTATGATAACGAATTATAACTATAAGAAATTAATATAAAAAGCCATTGCAAGAAATTAAGAGTTACAAGAACGAAAACTTACAAATGATAAATTTAAAAAAAATTCAATCTTCACGTGAGATTCACAAAATTTGTGCATGAAAATACAATTAGAATGTGGAATTCTGCTCGTAAAATTAATAAATCTCAATGATATATTTACTTTCAAATTCAAATATGCAATATCAATTATTGGCTTAGAACAAATAAACATTAAAACATAAACAATTTTATTGTTAATAACAGGTTTCTATTCAATTTTATTTTCAAATATTTACCTATCGCATCAACTTCTCATTTCTTAATTCATACTATTAATTCAATATTTAATTCATATAAATTCGACTCCTAATTCGAATTTCGATTCCTATACTAAATCGTTTTTTTTTCCTCCATATTGTTATTTAACATCGTTGCAAAATCATTAACTTTTGTAAACTCCTCATTTTTTAATCATGAATTTTTATTTAAATCTGAAAATTTAATGAATTTAAGCTATTCATATTAAGATTAATCAGTTATTTTTATGAATTGTTCTAGGATTTTTGATTATTGCATGAATGATTTACTTATAAAGTTAATCCTTACTTCTCTCAATAACATAACGATGATAATTTGAATATCGAAATTATCGATAATTTGAGATTTAAAACTAAAACTTATAGTACAATTTGATAGTGTTGAATTACAGTTAAATTAAATATTTAAACAAGACAAAAGACAATACAATACAATACAATACAATACAGTATGAAACAAGCAATACAGTAGTATATGAAAAGCAATGCAAATTGAGGTTACAGTATTTAGTGATATTTTTATTTCAAATATTATTTATATTTCAATTATTATCAATTATCAATTATCATATTTCAATTATTTCTATTATTTCAATAATTTTATTGTTTAATTTGTCCAATTTTTATTGCGTCAGTTTTAATTTTACATCCGATAATTCCCGATATTCAAATTATCATTTTTCGATCAATGCTTGATTTATTCTTATATCATCAAATAAGTGTTCTTTAAACGGAATTAATTCATTTAGCTAAATTCATTTAAAGCAATTTTCTTGATCTGATCATCTATTAATGATAAGACAAGAGAAAAAAAAACATCTTAGAGCTTCTATATGAGAAAAGCTAAATTAAATTATTGTTTTTATTGTTGATAGCTTTCTTTCTTTTTATTTTTTATAAAATCTTTTTTGCAAGCTGATTTGATTTCTCTGTGAAATCTTTAAAATTCTATTTATTCCTGCTAAAATTTTATCATTTTATATTTGCATATCATAAAAAAAATTAAATATTAAGATTTGCAAAAGGAATAAATTTAAATTTAAATAAATTGTACCATTTCTTTTCAAAAAAGGAAAAATAGCTGCAAAAGTTTTTATTAATAGCAATTGAAAGATTTAATTAGAAGAAATAAATTGCCTTATAACGGAAGATGATGATCTTTGATGATAAAAGTATTGAGAGAAAATTCTTGATAAAAGTAAGAGATTGAAAAGTTTTTTTATGCAAAAAAATGCTGCAAAGTTACTTTCTATTATTAAATATATATTTATCAAAAAGAAAAAGTAATAACTGATAGCATTTCCTATATCTTTCAAGTAATTTTCATGCAAAGAAATGCTGCAAAGTTACTTTCTATTATTAAATATGTGTTGATCAAAAAAAGTGATAATAAATGATATCGATTACTTGTTAGATATATGTTTAACAGTAAAAAAATTGATATCGAATACTTATTAGATATGTAATAATCAATAAAACTTATTAGATATGTAGTAATCAATAGAAGAACTGATGATGATCAATATCGATTACTTTATGAAAGAACTGATAATAATTGATATGAATAGTTATTAGATGCATATATTTATCAAATGATAATAATTGTTATCATTTCCTATATCAATTCATTTTTTGCTTTTATTTTTGCAGCATTGAGAGCGTTAATGAAACGTGGCGAAACGCTTACTGAGAAATGTTGCATAAATCGATGTTCATTCGAGGATATGAAATCATTTTGTTGCGATTGAAATTTCATTTTTATTTTTTTTTTATTTTTTTGATTTCTTTTTTTGTTTCTTTTTCGTATAAAATTGCAAGTGTTTGCAAAAGTTTGAAAAGAATTAAAAATGCGAGAAAGATGAAATTATGAAAAGAAAAAAAAAACAAAGAAGGAGAAATTGAGTAAAGCTATATTTTAAGCTGAATTTTAAATTGAAATAAAAAAAAAAGAGAGAGAAATCTTTTTGTGTTACTATGAAAAAAAGAAAAAAAGAAAATATAGATAATTTATTCTTTCATCGTATGAATTGTTTTATTATTATGATGATTATGATGATGATTATTATCATTTTTATAATTCGTTTTATTATTATTGTGATCACGATAATTCGCTTTATTATCATTATCATTATTATTTGGTTTAACTGGTTTAAAAAATTATTAAAAATTGTAAAACTTTCTTTGTCTATTTTTTTTTGCGCTCTTTCCATGATACTGTTTTTGTTTTTGTTTTTTTGTTTTTTGCTTTTTTTTCTTTTCTTTTGATCAATGATTTTAAAATGATATGAATATTATGATTTACAGTTTTATGGATTCTAAATTGTTATTAATAGTTTTTTTTCTCTTTTTTTTGATAAGAAGAAAAGAAGTTAAAATGAATGATTGCAATCCATCGAATTACTTTGAAGTAAAGTAAACTGATAAACGAAGTTTGAAATGGGATCAGTGAACTAATAACAGTGATAGTTACTTTGTTACTTTTTCATTTTGTTACCAATTGGTAAATGAAATGATTTTCCTCAATTTCTTTTCTGCAACTTTTTACCCCTAGGAAATTTATCAAAATATTATCAAATGTTTGAGAGGAAAAAGCGAGAAAGAAAGATAAGAAATGATGATGACAGGTAAAAGATCATAATTGTCAACATTTAACTGGAAATAGTGAATGAACACATTTGCAGCTTAATTAATTAATTAATTTCAACTAATTCATAAATTTGACTGAAATTTCCTGAAGATCAAAGATTTACTTTTTGGGGAAAATTTTTGAAACCAACTAAAAAAAAAAGGAAATCCGTTCATTCATTTTTATTTATTTCAAAAAAAAAAACATTTTTAAGCTAAAAGCATTAAGCACACTGTACATAAAATAATTATTTTATCCATGTTTTTTTTTCTTTATAAAATGTATTTGACCTTTGAACATTTTCATGATACATTTTATCATGAAATTTGCAAATTAACAGTAATTTACAGATTGGAAATTCAATGAATATTTCACATAATATTTCACACATTCTGCTCAATTTTTGCAACGCAAATTTCGAAATTATCATTTATCATTAAATTATCATTTAGTGATAAATCATTTCATTCATTCAATTCTATCAATTGACAATTTGATAAATAAAATTATTGATTTCTCAATTCAGATATATTAACTTTTATTTAATTTTTCTTTGAATTCATTTTTTATTTTGTATTTTAATTTTATGGGCGAATTTTTCTTCAACAAACTTCTCTAATTTTAATGATAAAAGAAAAAGTTCAAATGAATTTCTTTTTGTTGTCAAACTTTCAATCTGAAAATGATAAGAGGATGATAAGAGGAAGAAAGAAATATCAGAGGAATTCATTTGCATAACATATAATGAATACTTCATACTTATAATTCTTCGTTTTGTATCAATTTCATTTTTGGTTCATTTTTTCGCGTCAAAATCTCTCTCTCTCTCTCTCTCTCTCCTCTCTCTCGTTTCCTTTCTCTATTTCTATTTATGATCCTGTCTATCTTATTAGTTTTATCACCTACTATTTTTAAAAAATTGAAAAAAAAGCAATTTTTTTTAAGCAATCCAATACGTCAAGCTTATTTCTTTTAATAGTTTAAAGAAAGAATAAGCGAAATAAAAATGATCAATTAGATCACATTATCACTATTGATATCATAGAAAGTGATTTATTTTAGAAATCGTTTTCTTTCTTCTTTTCAATCATAATCTACCTCACTATCACTATTGATAACAGCAAATCATGATAACATCATAATTATTTTGCTGTAAAACTATCCACTGATTATTTCTTTTTTTTTGAATCCTTTAATGAGATTATCATTTTATATTAAATTAATCTCTCGTCTAATCATTGATTCAATGATTCAAATATTTTTATCATGATCTTATCAAACATTATATATGATAATAAAGTTTTGTTTGTTCATTTTAAAAATTCCAAAGAAAAAAAAAACTGGAGAATATTGTTATTCAAAGGAAAAAATTCATTTTTATCATCCTTTTTACCATTTATTGTATAAATGTTCGATTCATTTAAACTATAGAAAGAAAATTTTATTGATTTTTTTTCATTATCGAAAAAAATAATTTCATAAAAAAAGAAAAAGCTAAAAGAAATTTCATTTAATTTCATTTTATCATTTCATGCTTTTTCTTCCATTTTCATTTTCATTTTTGTTTTATATTTGCAACATTTTTTGCAAAAGATTTTCATAGAAAAAGGAAAAAAGGAAAGCAAAAAAAATTCAAATTTATTTTTTTGCAAATAATTTGCATTTATCAATTTTTTTCAAAATCATTTTTTGAAAAGTTTCAAAAGAGTTAATTTTTTTTTCTCTTTTTTTGCTTTTTTATTTCATTGCTTTATATTTCATATAAAAATTTTATTGTTTAGTTTATTTCTTGTATTACATTCTTTACCGTTTTTCTTTTTTATCCAAATTCAATTAGCAGTTATCAGTGATCAAAATTATCATTTGCATTATCATTTTATCATTCTTTTCTTATCATTTAGTTTGCACTTATTAATATTGATATATTTTATTTTTCCTGAAATTACGATAATTTTTAATCAAATTGGTTTCCCCATTTTTTTCTTTTTTTTTAATTCTAAATTTTATAACGAATTTCATTTGATGAATAATTTTCAGTTTTGAAAAATTTGAAATTTGTGTCAATGAAATTTGATAAATGAAAATAGACGACAATCGTCAATCATTGATTTTCCTAAAATGCTTCTTCAGTTACAACTGATATCTTGTTTCATTTATGATATATTATCATTTATCATTTAATGATCATTGGTCTATAAATTTAAAATTCACCAAATTTTTCCGGTTTTTTTTTCCTTAATGCTTAAATTGATGATAAACGGTTGATAATAAAAATTTATCAATCAACAAAACGTTAGCAAATCGATTAAAGCATTAAAAAAAAGTTTTTCTTTTTAAAAAGGAATTTTTTAGAAATTTTTGCGTGGGTGGCGTGACAATCATTGAAATGATTGTTAAAAACAAAAGGAAAAAAAAAATTTTTTTCCAAACCGATCATCGCTTCATGCAAAAAAAGCAGACAATCTTTGATCGCAACTTGCATTTCCTTGTAGTTTTCTTTCATTTATAGATTTTTTTTTCTTCGACTTCCTTATGACACATATTTATTTGATAATTTATGCATTTATGATAATTTATTTCGATTTATGATCGCATTTCAAATAATCAACAATTTCTTTTCATTCATCATTAAGCTATTTCAAATTCAAATTTGTTCGAAAAAAAATCAATAAGTTTTCAATATTTGATAAAAGTATAAGTGATCGATTAAAGTTATCATATCTCATAGGATAAGATATAAAAAAAATTATTGACATATCATTTCCTTTTTCTTCAAAAAATTCAAAATTCCTGATTTATTATTAATTAACTCTCAACAAATGGCTACATTTTCCGGATACAATGCAAAAAAGATTCCTTGCCGAAATTTAAGTTCAATCAAATTTATCAGCATCCGGTTAATTTCATATTTGAAATCATATGAAAGCATGTAAATAGTAGAGTTATCATCCATCATACTTTTATTACCGGTACTATAGCATATTATATTTCCGGTATTGAAGCAGCAATCTGAAATTCGACTTATATGGAAACAATTTTGCAAATAAGCGGTTGAAATTTGCCATATGGAATTTTCTAATAGTTTCAAAATTTGATCAAATATCTTTATCGATGATTGGAATAAAAAGGAAAATTGCTTAAAAGTGCTTGAAGAAAGCATTAAACTTCATTCATTCATTTATCAAATCGAAGTATCGGATCAAATTTTGAATTTTGATCAAGAATGAAGAACTTGTTTTAAAATTCGGATGAAGAAAGATTGAAATTTTAAAAAGAAAGTAATTTCAGATTCCATTTCGCGTTTTTTTAACTATATGAAAGAAACTATGCTCTTCTTATTAAATGTTAAAAAGTAAAAATATGAATTCAGGAAGCTTTGTGTGACAACAATAGCTATATTATAAAAATCTATCATTATAATCTATACAATATAGTTAATGGAAAAAAGCCGGAATGAATGGCTTTAAAATAAAACTGACCTTTGAAAATTAATAATGATGATGATGGTAATAATGACGAGCAAATAATAATTAACT